>SNQJ01S0153239.1:0-17065 GCA_010110895.2 Picea sitchensis | reverse complement strand
ATAGAAAAAATGGTAAGATGACCTGAAAATAACATACCTTAGAACACATCACCAAAAGACTTCATCCTCCCTTGAAATCCGGCCTTCTTTACTTCTGATTTCCTATGAAATTCAACTTGTATCAAATGAATGTATAATGATGTATATTTATACCATTTATGTCACTTCCTTTTAAAATTAGGGCCGACCTGACACTTTCTTATTTTGTAATTATTTTCTTTAATTATCTTCAGGGCCTACATGTACTTCCTTCAATTCACTTTGTCATCTTCAAAAATTCATTTCTCCTCAACCATGAGGATCCACGTGACATGCCACATACCACCGGAAACAACATGATGTATACTATCCATCCATGAGTGTTGTATATGCATGTGCATTGTCCTTCATGTCCAAATACCTTCATCAATCTTGCGGTCCAAAACCCATGACTAGGGTTGACTTCAATGACAACAACCAATCTTCCAACAGTTACAAGTTCCATAGATATGGAAACATAGCTCGTGATTGTAGAAGCATGATGGATACTTCTTTGAGAAATAACATTGATATCAGATATAAGAAGATTTGGAAAAGAAAACAAGAACAGGTAAAGGAAGATTAAATGAATGAAGGACACCCAGAAGTCACACTCTCAAGATTGGAAATAGTATGAGATGAAGACAAATATACAAGGAATCGTGAATATGCCAGATACAATAAGGTTTGGAGAAGAAATGAAAAACTAGAAGAACAAGTGAATAAAAAATAGGTCCTGGAGATCATATAATGTGCAACATTGTGAGAAAGAAGAGAAGAGTAGGTAAATAAAGAACAGGTTCAAGATATTGTACTTTCAGGAATTATAGTGTGAGATCACTCCACAGGAAGAAAGGAAGAAGTCAAAGTTCAAAGAGATGATGAGTTTACAAATGAAGAGAAATATTACTTTGCATTAGAGTGGGTATTTTTCTAAGCCATATAAATTGGAGACTCCCAATAAATATGTATATTGAATAGGGGGAGTCCATACTATAGTCAAAGAACCATATTTCGAGAAGTGGTTGCAAAGATAGATTTAGAGAAGTTGGATAGAAGAAGTACAGAGTAACATATTGATCGGTTTATAAGTAGTGTTCCCACACAGGTATATGTTGGAAGATAGAAGTTTATGATTCTATTGCACATATGTATTCAGGTAGGGATATATTTAGTACATGTTGTTCCAGACATGCATAGTTTTATGAGAAGATAGATCAGATCAGTGGAAATATTTTGATTCAATATGATAAACAAGAACATGTGATGATTAGTTGTAGTATATTCAAGAGAAGTCTTTAGAATTGTATAGTGACAAATGGGTTAGTATTGTGGACAATTGAGTAGCAAGGTTATGAACAGTTTGTGGCCTATGGACATAGATGGATTCGTGAGATGATTAGGAGGTACAGGAAACACGGTTCAGATGCATGGCAACATATTTACAATTGGAATTAGTGGAATCAATTGGACACAGAAAAACAAGTAGTGAAAGGCACAAAAAAATAGGGAAATATAAATTGTTAGCAGAAGCTATATCATCAAAAGGACATTGTTGAACAATATGGTCAAGTGAACATGACAAGTAAATGAAGAAATCAATTTTTTAATGTGTTTTATATATGTCAATGAAATTCAAGAGGAAGCACCAATGGACAACAAACAACACTAGAAGAGAGGAAAGGAAACATATACATCTTACAGAAAAGTCAAGGGAAGAAAAATCATTAGAGAGAGAGATCCAGAAAGGAATATTAGTAGCATACAGATAGGAAGACATACCCATAGGGGGAGCTATTATTTTACCCTTGATTGATTACAACAGGTACAATATTAGGAGGAGACATATCGACAGGGGGAGTTAACCTTTGGTCAAAGATGAATAGAAAGAACAAAGGCATAAGGACACAGGGAGCATTCCTAAGGGGAGATACCCTTTTCCATTGATGTTAGAGGGGGAGAGATAGAAACATTGATAAGGAGCGGTGATCACAGGGGAGCATGAGAATGTGTGTTTCCATTTCTAAGTGTTTCCATCAATGTTGGTGTTGCCATCAATGCCAAAGGGGGAGATTGTTGGACAGTTAGTTGTCATTGATGTCAACCATTAGAGAGTGATATTGCAGATGGATGTCAACCCTTAGAGATTGTTGTCAACCCTTGGAGAAGTCTAGAGATGTTGGATAATTGATTGACATTTGTATGATCGAGATTGATGATGAGTTAGTTGGGTACATTTGATGTAGTCTACATGTAGCCCCAGAGGTGTGGTTATGGGACACAAATTTGATTAAGCAATATGGAACATGAAGGACAATGAAATTACAGGTAAGACACTCATATATGTATAGTCCTTGTCATGTAGTTTTTGGTGATATGTGGTATGCCATGTGGTTCCTCACGGTTAGAGAGATATGGCCTTGTAAAGTTGGAAGCCCCAAAGAGTGGCCAAGAATCCCCTAGTTGGTTATAATTCTTAGTCAAAGGGTAAAGTGGTTGCAACAAGAAATCCCTAAAGTAAGGAGAGAGGTTACTATGAAAAAATATATAAACACCTCAAGGAGTCTCTCACAAGTACACTTACACACTCATTCATTGATTATCTATATTGTGAATTAGTAATATTTTGTTAAGATTGTGATGACATATTTCTAAGGTAGCAAAGGAAGGTCGAAGGAGAACATCTTAGGGTTGCAACAAACCCTAGGTTTTGAGGTATCTGCGTGTTGCAGCTCAATAGGGTGCAAATGTACGTGGGTTGTAATGTAGGAAAGCACAAATATCCATGGGTTGTAGAAGAGCAATTCATGTATATGTAAAAGGGATTGTGAAAAGTTGTGAAGGGATGTTGGTACCAGATTGTTGAGGACTATGGAAGAGTTACAGGTCAGTTTATAGTATAGTAAGTCAGATACATGATCAGAGGTAAGTTTTTAAGGGTTATGGTTATGGTGTTATGGTACATGAATGGTGATGATATTATGTGATATGGTATATCTTGGTGATGTTATGGCACATTGATTAGAAGCATTATTGACTATCTTGGTGTATGGTTTGGTTACATGTTATGGTTTATACTTGAGGCTTGTGTTATGGTATATGACATGATTGAGAGTGATATGGTATATGGTTGAGACACTTGTTATGGTTGATGTGCATGGTTGGCACATGGTATGGTACATGATTGATACATGTTATGATGTTGATGCACATTGTTGATGTACATGGTTGAGGCATATGGTACAAGTGTTGGTGCATCGTTGATGCATGGTTTGGTACAGGTGTTGGTGCATGGTTGATGCACGATATGGTAGAGGTTGTGGTACATGGTTGATGCTTGGTATGGTACATGTTGATGGTACATGGTTAAGACACATATCTTGTGATGGTATGTTGGTGATTTTGGTACATGCTTGGTAGAGGCATGTGTTGGTGATATTGGACATATAGTTGAGATGTGTCCTTGGTATATGATCCATGTGAGAGGATCTGGTTGAGTATCGTTGACAATGACAGTGATAGTGAAAATGACAGTGACAGTGGCAATGACAATGACTGTGGTAGTGACAATGAAAGTGGTAGTGGCAGTGACAATGATAATGACAATGGCAGTGACAGTGGCATTGATTGTGGTAGCGACATTTGGTCTCCACTTATATTTCAGGTTGGCAGGGCAGAGCAAGGAAAAAAGGTTGTAGCCTCCTTTCAATTGGTGTCAGAGAATCAGGGATTTGGAGCTTCCTATGAATGAATTCTTGATATATATACAAACGCATTATGTGGTTTCCTCCCATTTGGGTTTCCACGTAAATATTGGTGTTTTTTGTTCTTGATGTGATGTTGATGTGATGTTTCTTATGATTATATGCTTACGATATATATATATATATATTGAATGCAATCATAGATGATAGATTGATGATAAATCGTTGAACATTGTTGATAAAGTGAAAGAATATATATTGTGGTTAAAAGTGGTATAAAGTGCTCATATTGATTCACCCCCCCCTCTCTCAGTATTCCAACAAGTTGGTGCATTCCTTGTGAGTTGTCTGATTTGCATCATCTTGAAATGAGGCATGCTAGACAAATTTGGGAGCTTTAGGAAACTTCATTTCATATCAATAACAAATTGTTATCTCATCTGGAAGCTTGTAAGGGTTAAAAAATTGAATTATCAACTATTGCGGTTCATCAAAGTCAATTGTTGGAGAAGATGGATGTTGATTTTAACATATTATATCAAAAAATGTCAAGACTTTCCATGGATTCATATTCTCTTACATCTTTTCCTAAAATTTCCATTGGAGTAATTTTGAACATCAATCATGGAGGAGAAAACAATTTAACAATTGCATGAAGATTTGGAAAATGAGAATGCAACATTAAAACTATTTCTAGAAGCAGATGCCAAACCAAAAGCCCTTAATTCACATGTTTTCCTTTAAACTTGAGTTTCTATATATTTTGCAAAACTATTTTAATTTTAGACTAATTTATTAAAATATATATCAATACACTTTTTAATTTCCTTTACAAAATTAAAAAAAAATAACTTCAATACTCAAGAGTTTTTTAAATTTTGTAAAACTATGTTATCAAACACCCCTACTTATTTTTATATAATTTATTATACAATATAACCACAACACCTTTAAATAGAAATAATAACCATTCTAATTTAAATTTAAATACATTATTGGTTAACATAGCATCTAGAGGCATGCAATCCTCATGGAAAACACGAGTTAATATTTGCAACCACACAAATATTCTATCCACAATAGGTCATCATGTCAACAAATAGGTAATAAGCAATGGTTCGTGATGTTAAAAAGTGTGTCCAGAATCATGGGAGGGATATGTGAGACAAATAAGTATAAAACTAATATGATTCATTTTCCAAGTTGGTTATTTATCATATTATAATTTTTTTTTTTTTTTTTGAAGTATTGATTAATAACAAGTTGCAAAGCTATTACAATACATACTTATTATAATTTTAATATGTGAGTTTTTATATTACTTTTTGTTCAAATGATATTAACTTTCTATTAATTGCTTGAAATTACTATTAATTGCATGAAATAGTATTAAATTTATATTAATTGCTTTAAATTGCATAAGGATTTCAAAAGTTTGTTAATTTTTTTTTATTAATTTTACTTTTTTACAAATAAAAATATATTTTCTAATTTATAAAATTGGAAATGTTTAATTTTTTATTGGTTAAGTACAATGAAATGATTATTTTTTTCTAATTTTAATAGGAATTGTTAGATTTAGATATTTTATTTAAAAAAAAAAAAATCTATAACATTGCCATCTAATCTATCACTCTAATGTGTAATTTAATGTTATCGTACTTGTTATTAATGTTTATTGGTCTCAAATATTGATCTCTACAAAAAACTTGTAGTCTTATTCTTCTTTCCAACTCAACCACTTCTTAGAAGAGTTGGAGAGGTCACACTTTGTCTATGAAATCTAGTGCTCACATCCCCTGATGCTTCTTCTAACTTCTACCAACTCACACATAATGCAACACCCAAACCTACTATGACTGGCCATTCTTTCCTTAATGGCACAGATGAGTGGACATGAAGTGTCCTCATAAATAGAGGCCCTAAATTCCCACAAAACATAGAGTTCCTTTCCTACCAGACCTCTAAGTGGATGTCCAACACTATATACTTGTGTTTTAACCCACAATGCCAAGGCCATACCAAGGTCACCAAAACCAATAGGAAGAGCAATGATCAAAGTCACATGAACCATCAACTGATATAAACTCAACAATTTCAAAAACCTATATTTGAAAAAATTCTTCCTACCTAGATCCTTAATAATGTCTATATCATACTCAAAGTTATGATGAAGCATGCGTGCTCTTGGAGAATTCAATTCCCCCACCATAGTCACATACATGCCCTTACAATTTGAATTACAATTTATTTCCATGAGGTTGTTGATAAATTGTCATGGGAGGGGGTATTTAACCATACACTCTCTATTTGATTTGAAGATACCTTCTCCCATTTCAACTCCTTTGTTTGTTTCACTATCCACTCCATTGTTAAGATTACATATTACCTAAAATAATTCCATTTTTTTGGAATCTTCTACCATTGCTTGAATTCTTATGATGAGGGGAGATAATCGGATATCCTTCGATATCATTTTGCATTGTAAATGATGAATTACTATAAAAGATTCCACTATCATGTATGTGCATTTGATTCCCCTCTCCTTGACCTCGACAAGGTCTTGGAATGCCAACAAATCCTTTGCCTCATTATTAGATCCCAAGCCTAATCCTTGGGCATACTTAATTTCTTGATTTCCTTTGGGATCAAGAATGATCCCCCTTGCACCTACCTCCCCTAGATATGATCAAGTACTTAATGTACATGCATAAGATAATTGACATGAAAAAATAGAGGCTTCCTATCACTACTTCAAACATCAGTAAAAATCACTCAAGGCTCAAAAGAGGTGGAATATAGATGTTGTTCTTGGCTAAACCACTATGGTAGTGTGGGAGGATACCCTTCAATATATAAATTGGTTCAGGACATTATAATAACTAAGTTTAAAGAGAAAATGTGGAGTGATAAGGAGACTGAGAATAAGAGAAAGTTGTACAAAAAAATCATTGATCCCAAGTTAGAATACCAAAACTCTCTTTCTATTGTTGTCGTCTCAAAAAATACAATAAATATTGTAAATTCCCATGAGCTTCATAATGAAACGGGGCATCGAATAAGACCTAAAACACCTTGGCATGAAAGAAGTTGTAAATCCACGAGACAATTAAAGTAGATGATGGAAACACTTTCTCTTGGAATCTCTAGCTAGGGATGAAATTTGAAGGCCAAATTGTCTATCATGGACCATTCTGGTCATCAAATATGTTTAAAAATTCTATAATTTTCCTATCATCAAATATAACAAAAATGCAACAATATGGTGATATTTATTTCAAATTCCTATCTTAAACTCGGATACAAAGACATAAATCCCATAAACCCAAATTG
Source organism: Picea sitchensis (assembly GCA_010110895.2). Lineage (NCBI taxonomy): Eukaryota > Viridiplantae > Streptophyta > Pinopsida > Pinales > Pinaceae > Picea > Picea sitchensis. Next base: position 10,010 of record SNQJ01S0153239.1, on the reverse strand, counting down.
ATCTTAATGAAAGATAGTCATTACCATCATCATCATATCATAAAGTATTAATAGATGATAAAAAAAAATTGACAATATTTTTTTTTGTAAATAAGAAGTGTATGTATATTAAGAGCTTTCAAAAACCGAAGTAGAATAGCAAAATACAAAGATGTCCGAGCTGAAGTTACTGGACTGTCCCAACCATGGGGAAACCAGTCCAGCCAGCCCAACCAACCCATTAGTCTAACAAGTCATAAGTTAAACCAATAAGAGAGTATTTAGACTGTTTATCATCTACGACCTAAACCTGAGAGGACTTGACAAACACTAAAAACTTAGACACCTGGCTGGTAGCCGGTCCACGTGGCTTGAAGGTCTCCTGGCCAAGGCTCTTCCTCAATATACGTTTTCTCGTCGACCCAATGCTTGTCGTCTTCCTCGTTGCGCGCAGCTCCCTCGGTGTCGTCCTCTCGCGCTTCCTTCTTCCTGCTTATTTCTGCTGGACTCGGCACGTTGTTCTGACCTTCACCTTTATCAGCCTTGGGGTCCTCCATTGGACTGGCTTCGACAGGATCCGGGAACAGAGCCGCATGCATGGACGAGAGAATTTGGAGGAAGCTCGCCACCTTTACGTCCGTAGCCTGTATGCGAAAGTGTAAATCCGCCACCTCTTGCCTGAGTTCAAAAACCAGGTCGTGCAGAACAACCAATCTATCTCTGAATTGCGCCCTGTCAAAGGAATCCGGGAAATGAAGTCCTTCCCTCTTAGGCTCCCCTTGTGGAGAAGGGTCGCATCCTAGGTTGCCCAGAGGATCATGGGAGGGCACGGGGTTAGGAGGAATCGTTGGGGAGTCTTGAAAAAGCCGTAGGAGTGAAATTGGCGTTTGTGGAATTATGGCCATGGAGCTGAACTGCAGAGCTTGCAAAGAGACATGAGTAAGGTCAGACTGATGGTGAGGGGAGGAATCAGCAGAGGTCGAGTCAGGAGGTGTGATCGAGGGCCTTCGAGGCTTCCAGGGAGAGCCCCGCCTCGGTCTACCTCTTGGTCGCGTCATTGGATGCCCGGTGTAACTGGCAGAAGGAACAAAGGCCGCCTGGTGGAGGGGTATGACAGGGGCTAGCTCGCTCCAGAGGGGAAGAACAGAGATAAGCTTAAGCTGCGTAGGGATGAGCCCTGCAGACAACAAACATAAGTGAACCACAGCCATAATGAACCAATCCATTCAAAATCACAGCGGAGGGGAAAGGACTTCTGCGTAAATGCGCCCTCGTATCGCCATAAACAACATTTAAACTTCGAGTGGGGTGGTGGGTTGTGGCACAAGCCCATCACGTGGCTCCATGCCACGGCGCCCGGTACCTTTGCCCAGCTCCTGCCACGATGACCTCTCTGACACCCCATCCGGGGGAAAAGGTATGCGGGCTTGGCCCAGTTTAGCTTTCTGCAGCTAGACCACGTCCTTGCTCGGGTTTGAGCACAAGACCTGACCTTCGTTGCAAAAACGACTTTACCATCCAGCCGCCTCCGCTGACCTTAAAAATTGACAATATTAACTTGAAACAAAATTTTATTTAATTGATATATATATATATATATATTCTATTTATTAACTTTGCTACAATCCAATTATCATAACTTCCATATTTCACATCATTATAAACTAATTAATAATCCAATTAAAAGTCAAAATTAAACTTTTATAATAAAAATAAATATTTATGATGACACTTACCCACCTCAATCCTTAAAAAAATGTGTAGAACACTTCACACCACATGATGCAAAGACCTTAGGGCCGAGTCACTTTGATATGGAAAGCTTTTACTTTATTCTCGATTCTTTTTTCTTCTTTATAAATTATTTTAATAAACAATTATGTGTACATTTTAATCGTTATTTATTAATTCATAAATAATTCATCCTTTTTTACACTTTTTCTAAATAATTAAAATTATTATTAATTAATTTTTTTTATATTTTTATATTTTTAATCAATATTTAATCTTAAATAATTAATTTTATAAATAATGGTATTATTCAAATCCCTAATTATACAAGGTATAAAATATAAAATATGGAGACTTCACCTTTTTGAGAAGGCACCTTCCTTTTTGATAATTAAATAATTAATCTTATATTTTTATTTTCTTAATCAAAATTTAATCCTAAATAATTAATCTTATAAATAATGATTTTATTTGAATCCTCATTATACAATATATGGAGACTTCACCTTTTTGACAAGGAACACTTCACCTTTTTGACAAGGAACCTTCCTATTTGATTACCAACATTAGCATCCCTTTATGACCCTTCTTGTCAATGAGTTTATTTTCTAATGCGCTCTTTGCAATCAATAGTTTGCCACTCCATTGTACTTATCTTACCTAAAATATAGTTTATCTAATATGGATACTATTAATTTCAATTTCAATGTTAATGTTATCATGTCTATTCTTTAAATATTATGTTTGTACTTCAATAAATTTTTGCTATGTTTTTAAAGAAATTCTAACACTAGTTTGTTTATGTTTTTTTAGTTTGTTTATGTTTTTTTTCATAATCAATCTAAATAGTAGTATGTTTAATTTTTTAATGTATTTTTTATACAATGTCAATGCATTTTGGCTTAAGGGAGAGATAAGTTAAAAACGTAGCATATATTATTATATTTATTATTTAATAGTTTACTCATTAAATGTAATTTATTTTTTTTGTTATTTTTATAATTTTTTTTAGGTTCATGAGATTGAGGATGCTTTTCACTTAGATAGTAAATTCTCATTTTGTTTTTTCATCGTAAAGAACTTACATGGCACCAAACATGCATCTTCCTTGGATGATGGAATACCACAAATTTCCACAGTTAATAGTTTATGCATTTCACGAGAATTAACTTCATTGTTTTATGTTTCTATGATTTATATGGCATCAAGACTTGTTTAGTTTTTGGAATGTGGTATACATGGCTAACCTTAAGCTTTTGGGCAACCAGTTAATAGTTTATGCATTTCACGAGAATTAACTTCATTGTTTTATGTTTCTATGATTTATATGGTATCAAGACTTGTTTAGTTTTTGGAATGTGGTATACATGGCTAACCTTAAGCTTTTGGGCAACCTCTTTTGCTAGTTTCAATTTTCACAATTTTTTCTAAGCTCAAAGTTGGCTTTCAACCTATTCCAAATCTATTATTTTGGGCTTTGTTGATGTATATGCTTCAACATAAGGATTTTGTGTTTATGTGGAATCTCTACTCACCAAATATGTTAAAAACTTTATTATCCAATAATTTTTTCAAGCTCATACTTTTAAGTCACTTTTGACGTATTTCCATTGATGAGGAGGGATTACCTATACAATCAATGCATACACATACCAATGACCATATGTGTCAAAACTCAAACCGCATAATTACAAAACATATGCATGGTACAAAGGTACTATTAAAAATCCAACATAGTTATGGTGATGGTACTAATTCCTCCCTTGCTCTCTCACATAAAGATGCATATTATTGGTAGTATTTTTTCCCTTCTTGAAAATGGAAGGGAACTAGTGATTTGTGGGGTGCAATTTACAATGTAGATTGTTGTATTATAGTTACAAATGTATGAAAATGTTAAAAGTACTCATTTTGGTAGGATAATAATATTTCAAGAGTGAATAGTATCATTCATCACCACTCATTTTTGATAGTTGTCAAAGAGTAGTTAAAATGTCATAGTCTGTATTCATGATGGTTAAAGACTTTTTGTTTGCCTGGAATCTCTACTCAAACATAAAGCTCCAAAATTGTAAAAATTGTTATTGTACATTAACTTTTTATGTCTTATACTTGTATGTCGCTTTCAACATCTTTTCACTAGTGACGAGGGGTTAGCTATATAATCATTGCACACACATACCAATGTCCATATGTGTCCAAACTCAAACCACACAATGGTCATGAAAGATATGCATGCTACAAAGGTACTATTAAAGATCCAATAGAGTTCCAATTATGGTAACAATTCCTCCTTTGCTTGGTTATGGAGTTCTAGTTATGGTACTAATTCCTCCTTTTTTTTTTTGTTATGTTACCAATTCCTCCTTTACTCTCTCACATAAAGATGCATATTATTGGTAGCACTTTTTCCCTTCATAAAAGTGGAATGGAAATAGGGATTTGTGGGGATGAAATTGACAATGTTTGTGTATGTAAATTATTATATTATAGTTACAAGTGTATAAAGGTCTTAAAAGGATTCATTTTGGTTGGATAGCAAAATTTCTAGAGCAAATATTATCCCCCATTACCACTCATTTTGATAATCATCAAATAGTAGTTAAAATTTCATAGTCTATATTCATGATAATAGTGTATAATTGAAAAAAAGTTGAAATATAATTTTCAACAAGTACAAATGTAGCTTTTTGTTCTTATTAATTTGTAAAAAGATATATTTTTTAAAAAGTTGATTATAAAGTTAGGTTTAAATATAACTTGTGTATTTTAATTTCTTAATTATTTAAAGTTTATATAGTTTAGAAATTAATAAGTATTAATGATGTAGATACTTTGTTAAACACAACAATGTGATATCTTGGTTAATTATTTATATCCACAAATAATGTGGGTGCACATGTCAAATATTTCTCTTTTTATGTGTCAAATGATTTTTTTTTTAAGAAACTTTAATGCATGTCTAAAAGGGTTTTGTTATATGTCCTCACATTTCTTCCTTATAAGATGGTGCTAGAACGTAGTGATTTTTGTTGGATCTATAGGTCAAATTACAAGAATATAATGTTTTGATACATAGTTTGTTAAGATTTAAATGATTTGAAGGATGCATTAGGGAGAAAGGGGAAACCTGCCAAACCCAATGATTGGAATTTGAATATTGCAACAGTCACAAAAAAAGTTGATGTTTAACCTAAGCATGGTGCATCAATCAAGGTCTCGACCCCCCAGTTCTATGACAATGGATAGACATTATATTTCAATCATGCACATTTTTGCTAGCTCAACTACGTAGTTTATTTCAATAGACAACCTTTCAAGTGGGGAAATAATTAATACCAATTAGATAACTCTAATAAGAAAATGAAGATTTCCCTTACCTCCGAGAGTGGCCTTAAGTGTTATATAGATCTACAAGTCCATTCACAAGGAACTACTCCAAACTCACTCCCTTTGGATGAATGTAAAAATGTTCAAAAGAAGGAAGTGAAATGCCTTGTCTATGTGATTGTAACAATCAAACATGTAATTGAACCAACTATTTACATTCCTATAAAATTTATGATGCAATAAAATTGATTTATGATCTAGTGGATCATTGTCATGTCAAATTCCTCTACTATAATTGAAAAGATCACCCATCTTATATCAAATCTTTGATAAACAAAATCATTAATCTAAAATTATTTTTTATTATACCCAAATATACATTTTATAATCCAATATAAAAAAAAATTATAATATTTATTCATAACTCTTTTGAAAATTTCACCCATTTTATATCAAATGTAATTGAAAATGTCACCCATTTTATATCAAATCCGTGATATATACCAACCAAATCATGAATCCAAAATCATTTTTTATTACATTGAAAAATACATTTTATAATTCAATATAAAGAAAATTGTAATATTGGTTTATAATTCTTTATACTTTATTTTTTTTTCTTAAATTATAAAATTTAAATATTTAACTAATAAAAAGACATTATCCAAGTGACCTCAAATCATGCATCTAAAATCATTTTTTAATACATTGAAAAATACATTTTTTATTTCAATATAAATAAAATTGTAATATTTGTTTATAATAATAATAATATTAGAAACACTGCCAAGTCACACCAAATTGGTGTATGAGACCTCCTTGTTTGTGGGACAAAGGACCCTATGATTTGATTGATAAAGTTTACAAAAGATGAAACACATGTTCTTAACCATTAAACCCACTCAAACTATATAATTCTTTATACTTTTCTTTTTTTTAATTATAAAATTTAAATATTTAAATAACAAAAAAAACATTATCCAAATAACCTCCTCTCATTTTATGTTAAATGACAATGAAATAAAAACAAATTATGTAACATTACTTAAATCTAAACATTCATCACGTTCCAACTACTCTTCCAACTAACCAACCCCATCTCCATGGAACCCAAATCCAACCCCATTCCATGAGACCTTGGGCATGCAACCCCACATAAAATATCCTACCGACAAACATGTCAAACTTTAATCAATAATTCAGGAGACACAACCCCACCAAATGAATTGCCAATAACTTCCAACCCACTACCTTATCCATCCATCATGAATTCGTGTTTCTCATTGGACCACGTTTCGTAATATCTTTTAATAAACTATAATTTTTTCAACAATATTAACACAATAACAGTGGAAAGTGTTTCCATTCTTTTTCCATTCTTATCCAGACTATCAATACGTGCGAATTTTCCAACAGTTGATATAAACCGCAGAACTAAAAAAAAACAAAGTTTAAATTTATACTAATTAGTATAAATTTTGAGTTAAATTAAATTTATATTATTTTTTTTACCATGGAGAATCGGTAATTGGTGGCGATTACCTGGGCATGGTTAAGTTCAAATCCACTAACTGTCACTACTATAATTAGTAAGTTAATTCAGAGCAAACAAACCTGTTTTTGAAGCAAAAAAATGGACCAACCAAATTTTCAGGGTAGTCTGAGTTTCTCATAAATCAAAGTTCTATGTATTTTGGTTCATTTTAAACCAACCAAGATTTTTAGAAATCAGAATTCTGGATTGGCTTGAAATTTAAAATGAGACATACCAATTACTTGTGATTCAGCAAGGGCCAAGAGGTCAGGACTTTCACCTGAGTGGAAATCTATCCCAGGGGTAAGTCAAATATACCAATAACTAGATATACCAATTACTTGTGACTCAGCAAGGGCCAAGACGTTAGAACTTCCATCAGAATGAAAAGCTATCCCAAAAGTAAGCCAAATATACCAATTACTTGTGACTCAGCAAAGACCAAAACATCAAGATTTCCATAAGAATAAAAATCTATCCCAAAAATAACCTACCATTAGAACCTTATCACAATAAACCTTATCACAATGCATCAATGTCTCCATGAGATTTTGATCCCTGATGAGTTGGGTGAAAATCACCGTCTCCCACCAATACAGCCCCCAACTCCTTGACACTAATGGCTAATTATTAACGTTTACAACTAATCCAACCTGGTAGGCTTTCTCCTGTCAAGTGCCCCACCCCACCAGCTATATATACACTTGTATATCTCCTCATACCCAACATCCTTCATAGATGCATAGCTGCTCTGCGTCTCTCTAGCATTTGTGTTTAAGTCTCTCTGTGTGTTGGGTTCGAAACCAGTCGCCGCATATAATCTTTGTGTCTTTTTCTGTGTATAAGCATGTCTGAAGGGAATCGTCACCACCTCTTCCACCACCGAAAGGAGGAGGACGACGATAACGTCAACTCGGGCTATGCTAATCAGGGTTCCTATGGATCCTCTGATTACCAGACTGGATCTGGTTATAACGCCGGCTCTGATTACCAGACTGGTTCTGGTTATAACGCCGGCAACGATTATCAGACTGGCTCTGGCTATAACGCCGGCAGTGATTATCAGACTGGTTCTGGCTATAACGCCGGCAATGATTACCAGACTGGCTCTGGTTATAAAGCTGACTCTGATTATCAGAGCGGCTCTCGTTATAATGCCGATTCGGGCTATAACGCCAACACTGGTTATCAACAAGACCAATCAGATGATTATGACAGAGCTCGACAGGAGGTTAAAAGCGACAAGCGTAAGGAGCACGTCGGGGAGCTCGGAGCCATGGCTGCCGGAGCCTATGCACTGGTATGCTATGTTCTGTTATATACAAAATGGATATATATTTCTTTCTGCTATGTTCTGGTATATACACAATGAATATATATTTCTCCTTTCTATGATTGAATTTAATTGATGAGTTTGAATTGAATTGGTGATTGTGATATATTCAGTATGAGAAGCATGAGTCAAAGAAGGATCCTGAGAATGCTCGGAGGCACAGGATAGAGGAGGAAGTCGCTGCGACGGCTGCTGTGGGCAGCGGTGGGTATGCATTCCACGAGCGCCACGAGAAGAAACAAGACGAGGAGGAAGCCGAGGAAGCTGAGGGTGGCCGCAAGCACCGCCACCATCTCTTCTAAGCTTGGCCATGCCTCTCCAATGGCGGGCATTTGGTGCAGTAGCCATAGCAGAGGGCTATATTGCTCTGTGGGTGTCAAACAAATAAATGGAGATAATAAAGAGTGTATGTAATTGTTTCCAGTGGAGCTGTAGAGTGTGTATTAGGGTTTGTTATTACTTGAGTTAGAGTTGAATGGAATTAAGCTAGGGTGTGTGTCTTTGCTTTAATAAATATGCCAGAGCCATGTATAGCTAGCAGCAGATATGTCTATGTATTTTGCCAAATCTATTTCCTGTGGTATTTATCTCATCTCTCATGAATGATGTGCAGGCCAACCTGGTTGTTGTAAAAGGGTTATTTGCATATAAAAGAAGGAAAATGGCAATCATTTGTTGGATAAAATGGGAAGTTGGGATGAGTAAACGTTGTCTGAGCCTGTTTTTGCTTTTCTCTGTTATAAATATTTGTATGGATAAGATGGGAAGTTTGTCTGAGCCTGTTTTTGATTTTCTCTGTTATAAATATTTGTATATCCATTAACTTAAATGGAGGAACAAATTTTAACAGAATATCTTATTAGTAAACTGGCTTGTTGTCAAACTCTTAAATAAAAGCACTTGCTTTTTTTAAAGTGATAAGACCAAAGACCAAATCTCTTTATGATATGGTCCTTGACATGCCATGGATGTAACCTCTCTTTATTGACAAAGGGATATACCCTTGATTGGTGGCATTTAAATTCAAATTAGGTAGGAGTTTTATATAATTTTTAAATTTAGTTTTGTTTTCTTATTGAAAAAGTAATGGATATATTGGAAACAATTTTGAGTTGTGGCATTTAAATTTAGATTTGATAGAAGTTTTGTATTTTATAAGTTTAAAGGTAATTTTTTTTTAATTGATAAAGTAATGTATATACTCCTTGATATACTTATCAAGGCTGTAACTTTTCTTTATTCACAAAGTAATGGATATATTTTGAGCTTTGGCATTTAATTTTAGTTTAGGTAAGAGATTTATGTTTTATAGGTTTAAAGGTAATTTTTATATTTAATTTTGTTTTGTATTGACAAAGTAATGAATATATATCTCAATTGTGGCATTTAAATTTAAATTAGGTAGGATTTATATAACTTGAGTGGGTTTAATGGTTAAGAACATGTGTTTCTTTGTTGGAGATCACACTGATTTCCTTGTTCTTTAATGTTGTCTAAGAAATAAAAATAAAATTGTTCATGAAAAAGTCAAAGAGTATTCCAAAAGTCATGAAGTCATTAAATTAGCATGTGAAACTTGATGGGTAGAGTTGCATGAATCTTCTAAGCCAATATGGAACTTCTATTGAAAAGTGAAAAATATAATAAATTTAAATTTGAAAAAAAAAAGGGTTGTATGAGTTTAGTGATGCAATTGATGTGCAATTCCAAGAAGTCTATGAAAGTTGTTGTCAAAATGCCCAAGTCATTGTTACTTTTAGCATAAATATTATGAGCAAAAGTGAACATTAGAGCTAATTTCTAATTATCAATAGAAAATAGTAAAATGAGATTGAAGGTTCTAGATACATGACACTATGGATCTTGGGTTCTACATTCATGATACTCATCATCAATAGGTGACAAGGCTTAACCAAGAACATGATATGCTCTAAAACATACTTATAAGAGTTGATCCCTCAACCATTGACTCCCACATTTACTCTCATATTCTTGTATTTATAGGGGTTGCAAGTTCAAAGCTGCGGTGAAAACAAAATGATGAAGATTCAGTGTGGTTCAGTTCCATTGTAGTTGTGGTGCTTTGTAAATGTTGGGTTGAGC
>SNQJ01S0153237.1:16966-39685 GCA_010110895.2 Picea sitchensis | reverse complement strand
AGGCTAATAACCTAATATAAATTATCTTCTTGAGCTGACAAGACTTCTAGGGTTATTAGCCAATTCATTAGCGTTTTCTCTTGCTTTCCGGAGGCTTCTATTCTCGTCAGGTTTACACGTGGAGGTAAACACCTCCCGCAGCTACCATAATATTAACACTTACATTTGACATTACAAAGTGGTTTTTGGGTTACCACGAACCAATAAAATGACTCAAATCAATGACTCAATAAACTGACAACTCTTTCTTAAACATGTACAACTGATTTTAATGACAACTGACCTTTGGGGGACCAACTAACTCATGAACTTTATATGGGAGATATTGTCATACATTTGAACACTTCAACCTGTAAAATCCTTTCAACATGAACACACCATTTTTTGCATTCAAGGACATCTATCCATCCACATTGTACTTGTATATGAGGCTTTGAAATTTATTTGTTCCAACACTTTTTGATGATCGTGATTTTTAAGACCACAAATATTGCATGGATATAAATTCCAACATTTTTCTTTGGCATGTCCTGTTCTTCCACACTGACTGCAACATTCTTTCTTCTTCTGCTCATGCTTTCTTACTTGGTTGGATGTTGTGGCTGTTGCACCAGATTCATTGCTTCTGTTGCTACTTGTAGATGATTCACTTGTTGTTGATGATTCCGCTTTCACAAATTTGATGTCGCCATTGCTTATGTTTCCTTCATAACCAAGGCCTTCATTTTTTTGGTCTTACATATACTTGTATGGGCTTCTGGATACCTTGAGAATTCTTTCCTAAACCTTTACCATCATAACCCATTTTTTTCAAAAGTTTTGAACCTATTCCTTTAGTATGTTTTTCAAAACAACCTATTTCAACATCATCACTATCATCATGATCATCATCATTTTGAGCATCATCATTTAGAACACCATTTGGAGCCTCTGAACAAGAGAGAGATATATGTACATCAACATTATTATCATCAACCAAAAAACAAGAATCACCTGAACTATCAATCTTCTGAATCAAGTCACTAGTATCACATATTGCATCACACCTTACTTTTTCTTGTTGCAGTTGTTTCACTTCATTTGCGAGTGCTGACAATACATTCTCCTTTGTCAATAGTTCTTGTTGTAGTGATTCTAGCAATTTGTCCTTTTGATCTTCAATTTTAAAAATATCATCCATAAATTTATCTAATGATGTCAATTTTTCTTCTAGTGTGTCAATGCGTTTTGTAGCAGAGCAAACAAATTCATGATAGAGTTCATTGTCTTGTGTCTTGAATTTTGCAACTTTTCCAATTATTGATTGATTTTGTTTTTGTAATCTATCTATTTCTTGCAAAGCATGTTCAAGGTCTTGTAATAATTCAATTTCTTGATTAATTGTTTGAAGTCTTTTTCCTCCTTTGCCCATTATGAATTGTGGAATCACGCTCGCTTGTAATCACGCTCACTTGTTGAAGAATAAACACAATAACCAGGGTGTTGGGTACAACCGATCATGCACCCTTCTTTCAAACAACAACAATAATATTTGGGTGTCGGGTACCACCGAACATGCACCCAAAATTTTTCACTACAACAACACTTGAAACTTTTACAAGACTTCAATGATAGTTTCACCTTTTAACTTCAATGATGTGCTTTGACTTTGACTCCTTAACTTTAACATCAACCTTCACTTTACTTTGACTCTAGACTCTCAACGTCACTTAAACTTTTGACTCATTACACCCAAAATCTTCTAATCACACTTGCATTTGATGCTCAATATTTGACTTGATTCGACACTATCAATTTTCCAATATTTCATAACATAAGCAAGACTTCAACTCTTTACCTTAACGACTCTCATACAATGACTTGACTTAACTTTGACAAAAAACTCTTTATATCAACTATTTATCAAAGACATCTCTTGATAAATAATTATAGTGTGCACACTCTTACATGATTGGTATCTCTAATGTGACTTGAAAATAAGGTAAATAACTCTCAACATGAACTTTCACCCCTTTTAAAAAAATAACTTTTTAAAATATCGCTCTCTCACATGTTAAAGAAAACTAAACTCTTTTCACTCCTCTCTCAGTTTTGTAGCCCATTAATGCTTTTACTTTTTAATTCAACACTTTACACACTCAATTCTTAGTAGGTCTCTTACATTATTTTTTTAAGGAAATGAATTTGATATGCATGAACGTTTTTGGACAATTTGAGCCCACGTCACACAACAATCTCCACGACCACTTAATCCCCACGGTCACACATTAATCTCCACAATCGGTTGCCATTCTCACAAACAATACAAGCTAGTAATTCAACAAACAACCATTAAATGACCGAGAAATATCCAATCTCTAGGACTCATCACGTGCAACGACTTTAACCTTCTAGTTTGAGAAAACTATATCAAGCATACTCACCTAGGGATTGTAACAAACTCGTTGCTCCACGCTTTCAACTTTCGGCTATTTCTAGCAAATTCACGATATCTTCTAATAAATCAGATCGCCCATGATTATGCAGAGTGACGTGAGTAGAAAACATCAACAAGTTTCATAGGCCGTCCATCAAGACCTGCAGATTTTACTTGTAGTTCACAGAGCCACCATCCAAGAAGATCATGATCTGCTTGACTAAATGCACTTGATATTGTAAGGAAAATGACACAACAGAATTTGCCCAACATGTGATTCTCCACCAGGAGCGCATTCAAATCCATCATCAAAATGCTTGCAACTTAATAATGTAGGCTACTAAAAATGTTAAACATTTAACCAATAAATCCATATCTGAATTTCGATATGACAGACAACGCCCAAGTATGTCTTCTTCAGATTCCACAAGATTTATTAACCGATTCCATCATTGGGAGCAATGAAAACAATAGTTTGCATCTCTGAAGCAAAGATCTTGTGGAGAAACCTCTGGAACACATGATTTTGATGAACTTTTTTTCTTTTTGCAATCCGATCACTTCCAACGAGCAACGACAAAAAATTCAAGGGATTTTTTCTTGGCACCAACATATTTCTTTGTATTGTACCACTTCCAACAATAATGCCATCCTTCATGCCATCACATAAGCCTCTCACGTGCTGAAATCTCCAACTGAAGAAGAGTGGAAGATCAAACACCATCTCCTGCTGAACAAGAAGGTCTGTTATGTGGAAGTCAATGAAGCATTCAGACTACAAAAGAAAATGGATATGTGATCTTGGATGTTCGTCGAGAGGGAGAATTTCAAAAATTATCATCCAAAAGGAGCTATCAATGTGGAAATTTACAGATTAGTAAGAGATTGGACGACATGGGATATTGCTAAACGTGCTGCATTTGCATTCTTTGGTATTTTTGCAGGCACAGAAGAAAATCCACAGTTTTCGGAAGATGTGAGATCAAAACGTACACCGTGTGCCAAGCTTCCGCGGTCCATGCATCGATTGCTTCTTGAATCTATGTAAACTCACACTAGTAACCATTGACGTCCAACAACGATCCAGTCTGATCTTGCACCAACACCAACGAAAACGTGAAGGCAATGCGTTCTTTGGCAGTTGGAGAACATAATGAATGATCAATTTTGCCTTTTTATTTTTCACACAGGTCACAGTGGAAGTCAATGAAGCATTCAGACTACAAAAGAAAATGGATATGTGATCTTGGATGTTCGTCGAGAGGGAGAATTTCAAAAATTATCATCCAAAAGGAGCTATCAATGTGGAAATTTACAGATTAATAAGAGATTGGACGGCATGGGATATTGCTAAACGTGTTGCATTTGCATTCTTTGGTATTTTTGCAGGCACAGAGGAAAATCCACAGTTTTCGGAAGATGTGAGATCAAAACATACACCGTGTGCCAAGCTTCCTCGGTCTACGCATCGATTGCTTCTTGAATCTATGTAAACTCACACCAGTAACCATTGGCGTCCAACAACGATCCAGTCTGATCTTGCACCAACACCAACGAAAACGTGAAGGCAATGCGTTCTTTGGCGGCTGGACAACATAATGAATGATCAATTTTTCCTTTTTATTTTTCACACAGGTCACAGTGTCTGCAACCTTGCAACTTGGAGTCTGTATGCTTGGAGTCTACGCGGGTTAGAATCCATCGATAGACAACACGCCCAAGAAGAAAGACATTGCAATCTACTTGCTCCAATCGTCAAAGCTGTACACGGTGCAATCACCAGTCGTACCTCCTCTCTCTCATAATCAACTTCCCGTCTATGCGCTCTCGCTCTGATACCAAATGTAGGAATTATGAGCAGCAGAGCAACAAATAATAACACACATAAATCATCATAAGAACACAAATATACACACAAAACTCACATATTCATTAATGTACAAAATAATGATACATCTCTCTTATACACAATACATTCGTGAGGCCTCATAATATAGCATTGAGATTTTGATAACGAGATGTCCAATATAGCATAACAATCTCCACAATATCTCCAAGAATATCTCCATCTCTAACTTCACTCATTGTCCTCATCTTTGATCATACATAGACTTCTAGAATATGTCTACTTACATTAATAATATTTTCATCATATAATTATCACAAGTATGAATTATTCCTTCAAGTGAATCTACCCAATTTGAAATAAGACCACCAAAGGAAACTTCCAAGCCATTTTATCCTTTAAAAAGTCTTAACTCCAATATGTGAAAAAAGTCACAAAAAATTAAGAAGAAAAATAGTTGTGGTTATATTGAATGGGTATGCAATATTTGTGCCCATGGTCTTTTAGACACATGGGGTGGAGGGGTATGCCTATTCTCACTAGAAGAAAGGCTTCACATGGCTTTTGAAAATGATCTATATTTTCTAGTGTAAATATCAACTTTTAGGATCCTCACAAGTAAATTAAATTGTACCTCCTTAATCTATTAAACATGTAGTGGGGGCTTCTAGTAGAGAAGTCTTTAGGAACTGTAAGTTTGATGGAAATGCATAATGTGTGATGTAGGGAGGAGATAAATGTAACAATTGTTGAGGTTATGATGGTCAATGGAATTGTAGTCCATGATTTTCTTTCTCAACTTTAGGAGGTAGGGGATATGTTCCCTTTGGTAGAATAAATATATTAACAATATCACAGAAGGTAGTCCCAAACATGGGAGGGTTTATTGAATACACACAACATTTTTTTGGGTAAATAAACAATCTTTCATTCATATTTGAGAGGTATTATAGAGTCTTCAATCACTTTAATAGTGGGAATGTTTTTGTGTCTTTGGATTCTTCTCAAATTGGACAAATGAAGCATACCTTTTTAAAATAGTCCATAGCTTCACGATCTCGAAAAATAAATTTAGTCTTTTAGATTCACTACAATTACCTTTGAATATCTCAGTTCTAGCATGAACTTACCTATTAACTCTTCAAGGATAAGCATTTTGAGCTAAATTGTGAAGAAAAAAACATATATAACCTCTTTATCCATAAAAACTACATTTTAAAAGTTTTTATAGCTATAATGCTCTAACCCATGGTTGTAATTGCTTGGAGAAAATGAATTAAAAAAGAAATTTCCATGCTATTGTTAGGTAGAAAGTGGTCTATGGAGTTTATTCTAATTCTTTGTTGGGGGGATGACCCCCTTCCCATCACTAGCAAATTGATTGACACAAGCTTTAGTTAGGATATATTTTGTTACAAGTTGCAGATTTGTAGCGATTGCTTCCATGCAGTGAAGGAAAGTAATGATGTCTACTTTTCTACCACACTGAGAACTTCCTCCTGTCCGTTGAGTTGAATTTGAACCATGTTGCATATAACTTTTGATAGTGGTCATTATCTCCATAACTAGATCCTAATGTTGGTTATATACATCAAATTTCTGCTAGAGAGCTTGAGCAAGAATCAAGTCCTTTTCTCCACTCTCCCCCATGTTCTCCATATTTATTTTCATCACCCCAATTATCATCTCTCACTGTTCACCGTGTGTCCAAAAGTGCCTTGAAATCCAAGTGTCAACATCTTGATTCTTTGGATCTATCGGTGAGAAAACAAAAGGACCTCCAGTGTCTTTATCTCCCCTAGATATTCTCTCCTTCGTGCCCTTTCTCCATTGTGTTCAACCTTGATCCTTAAAAGAGATGGGTGGCAGACTCAATAAATAATATGATGCTCTATTATCCTATTAGAGTATTGGTAATGAGAGTTGTTCTTGCCCTTCATAAAGGATTGCTTCCTCTTTGTGGCTATATATGCTTTCCTATTTTCCAAACGAGCAATCCTTCATACTTTCTTTGGCTTGTGGGCTTTGTTGACCAACATTTTTCTTAGGTAATCCCCTTCCTTCATTGGTGGATTTTTCCATTGGAGCTACTTGTGGGGGGGATTCTTCTCTTCTACAAGACCACAACCTAGACGCAAAATGCATTAATGGATGGTATGATGAGGAAGTGTTGTCTGTATAATGGGGAAGAGTTGTTGGGCACTTAGAACTCGTCATCATGATGACCAATCTTCTTTGACTTAGAGAAAAATAGAGTTTCAAAGTTAATCCCCTCCCCACCATCTTTCCCCAACAATGACCTCATACGAGGGTTGATTCCTATGCTTATGCTACTTATTCACAAAAGGTGTGCCTCATATGAGGGTTGATTCCTATGCTTGTACTACTTATTCACAAAGTGTGTATGTTCTTGACCATCATTATCTAACCCCCATCATTATCAACTCTCCTATGACACGTGGAATGGTGAGGTGCTCTCTATCCAATCCCCCTCACTAACCACATTGCCTTGTTGGTTGTGGTGCTCTTGACCATGTTCTTTGTTGTTGGATCGAGGGTGGCCGCCTACAATCCTTTTACTCCTCTATATGTTTTTTATGTTGGAATGTTGTTCAATACTGAGAGGGGGGGGGGATGAATTAATATTGTTTCTTTTTCTCAAATTATATTAATTCTTTAATTATTAATTTATGAACCATAATAATTTATCAACAAGAAAATACAAAAATCTGAATTTTAAATGTAACAATCATAAAAATTATATTTCATTTACAAGTTACAGTTTCTAGGAGACACCATTCTCTCTTCTTTTGAGCACCAACTCAAGGAGACACCAATCCACTGTTTTCCAAGCACCAATTTGAGGAAGCACCAACTCCCTATAGACCAGGCTCCAACATGTAGAGGACTCCAATCCTCTATTTTCAAGCACCAACTTGAGGAAGCTGCAACTCCTTGTTCCAGGCTTCAACCTGTAGAGGACTCCAATCCTCCCTTTCTCCTCCCTTCCACCCTCACTTCTGTTGATTTTTCAATAAGTAAGGTTAAGCATGAAGTTCATTCCATTTTTAGCATATAACTTAACCATAACCAATAATGTTGCAACAACCAAGAGCACAAGAAGAAACACCATGCACAAGAACAGAAGAAGTATCCTGGGAAACCCTTCTCAACAAGGGAAGAAAACCCATCCAAATCCTTTGCTATATTCTTCAAGAAAAAGACCTTCACCACCAAGAAAACCTAACACACAAGAGGGTGCTTAAACCCTAGAAGACTAGCACCCAAGAGAGGTGCACACTTTTCCCAAGAATTTGTACTTTGCTGAAATTTCCAAACTCACACAAAAGATATGATTCCTCAATGGGGAATTTACCTTTACTTATACTATACTAAACCTGTCAACATAAGTGTCTATTGGCACAACAAGGCCGACCTCACTAACTCACAATATAATTAATATTAACCAGATTAATTATCTTTTACATTAATTATTAATCACATTAAGGTGGGGCCAACCTGTACCCTTTACATTACAATTAGGGTTACATGGAGGTCTGACTCTTGAACAATATAACAAGGGATCTTATACAACCACTAGTGCTCATCCACTAGGGGCACATCCATAGGGATGTCCATATCTCTCTACAGCTCAACGCCATTTACACGAGAGAACCACTTCTTCACTGGTGCTCAACAACTAGGATCACATCCACATGTGATCATCCACTCAGCGGATCTTCTTTCCCCTTTGCATTACAGAGAGTGTATAGGTTTCTTATCTCAACTCTGCTGGATGAGGCCTAATACATCATCTTCATTTTGTTCTCCTTGTGATGCACCCAACACTTTGGGATTTCCTGCGTTCACCTTGTGCTCAGCCACATGCGTGTCCAACTCTACAGATCTCCTCTCTCACTGCGTTACACACTTGAGATCATCACAGGTTCTTCTCAGCTCTGTGGGAGGAGGCCATCCTGTGTTCGGCTCTGTCTCAGGATGAACCACACCCCCTCACCAGGACTCTCTCTCTTCTTTCCCTTTGCATTACACAAGAGAGTCATATGGAGTTTCTTATCAACTCTGCAACAGGAGGAGGTTACCACATCATCTTCATTTCTGTTCTCATGTGATGCACCCAACACTTTGGAGTTTCACACGTTCACCTTGTGCTCTGACCACATGCAGGTCCAACTATGCGGATCTCGTTTCTCTTTGCGTTACACATGAGAATCATCTAGAGTTATTCTCAACTTTCTGTAAGGAGGAGGCCATCTCTATGTTCCGGCTAAATGCCGGATGGGAACCACACACCCCTCTCAGGGGATATCTCTCAGGTTTGTGTCTTGGGGAATGTCTCACATAGAGCAATCATCAAACCTCCCTCTGAGTTGAGGAGGCGATGCTTCATCATGCAAGTCTCACACGGATGTACTTTGAACTTTGTCTTGGCGGTAGTCATCAGCATTTCCTCTCAACTAGGACATTTTCACTAAACTAACTTGGTGAAGATGTCCGCAATCTGCTCATGTGTAGAAATGTATTGCATGTGTACTATTTTTCCTCTACATCATATCTACGATATAATGATGTTTTATCCCCGAGCGTGTTTGATCTATCATGAGCAGGTTCTCAAGATTTACACACGGTTATTGTTATCATCATAGAATCAGATCTGAGATCAAGAGTAATCATGGAAGCTTGTAGTATTTACTCACACACTTGATGTTATATACTCTGTAGTGGTACTCAAGGCCATAGAGAGTTTTGTTTCATTGTATTAGGAAACC
Source organism: Picea sitchensis (assembly GCA_010110895.2). Taxonomy (NCBI): domain Eukaryota; kingdom Viridiplantae; phylum Streptophyta; class Pinopsida; order Pinales; family Pinaceae; genus Picea; species Picea sitchensis. The sequence continues at coordinate 30,633 of SNQJ01S0153237.1, read as the reverse complement.
ATGACAAACTTCATATGGTAAAGACAACAACCGGATGTGCTCTTCGGTTAGCCACTCTCTACTCTATCTGTATAGGCATATTCCCGCAAACTCAATTTCACACTTGGTATATCTCAGACTATACCTGTGCCTCATGCATATGTCAATACATGCTTCTTTGTTCTCAGTGGAGTAAATACCGGTGACTCATGGATTGGCTAAGCATATTCACTACAAAGCATGAATCGGGTCTGATGTTAACCAAATATATCAATGATCCAATTAGTTGTGGATCAATTTTGTACGAATCATCATCATTCATTTTCTTCAAGTCCCCATCGGTGTTTTTGTATTGTCATCACGAACTTCTTTGTATTTCCATTGTATATTTTCTTTGACTCGGAAAATCTCATTGGTTTTCATCATCTTCCAAGAGGTAGAGTTGGCGATTTCGGGTCCCTATTAAAGCGTACCAACTAGGTCTGTCTTTGACCGCAAGATGGCTCTAAGTTTCAAAGCTGTTATGTAAGGTTTTGTTGTTGTTTTAGGAGAGCCAACGGTCCAAGAACTTCTTGCTGATTTATTACAGTTGCACTTCCTGTACGGTTCTCCTAGCATGTAGTTTTAGTAGCGAAGTTAGCACATACATGCTAAAATAAATAGAACACACCTAAAGATATTTACGGCTGAAAATAAGTAGATCTAAAGACTAACACATGCATTTTTGTACACCTTATTTTTGGTCAACATGACCTTGGATAAAACCTGGGGAAAACGGTTTAGGATATCTGTCATATATAATGATGATTAAAGCAAGATATACAACAAGTAATGAAATACAATGGAACTGTATACATAGCAAGCTCATACGAGCCCTCGCCACAAGAACCGAGAGAAGAATTGCCCAAAGCGTGGGCCCTCTCCCTTTGTTATGCAATGCTTGAACTAAAGCCCTAGCTCATGAGTAGCCAATGAAAATCCTCCGCAGATGTTCTCTCTGATGCGCCTCTCCTAAAGCGTCGGTTTCGATCCTCCAAGAGATCACGCTGCGAGGGTAGATGCAGTCCTCTCAACATGCACCCTCCTATGAAATGATCACCCGATAAAGGCGGAGCCATAAGGCTGAATGTCTCTCTCCCACGAGAACAAAGCTAAGCTCTCTCATATATGCATCGGACCTCATCCCCGGTCGACAATTACTCTCCTGATGGGCAAATGATGGATAATAAATGCACCCCCCTCCTCAAGTGGCCCTCTCCATATACATGCTCCCTCTCGGAAGTAAAGGCTAAGACTCCATGGGAATACTCTCCATGCAAGGCTCCAAGCAACCAAGAGCCTCTCCTCAAGCTCTCAAGAAGGGTTTCTCTCAAACACTCATGAAGTCCGCCCTCCTTCTCCTCGAGAAATGCTTCCCCTCTTCTCTTCTCCAAAACTCTCAGAGTGAAGGGAATGAATCTCAAAATTCTCTTTACCCTCTCTTTAGCCTCCTCATGCCAGCCCTAAAGATCAATGGCCTATATTAGATCTAGCCAAGTCTAATCAATGGGTGAGATCAACTTCAATAATCTCACTAAAGAACTACTTCATTAGTTGCTTTATGTCTATTCACCCACATTGTGAATTAGTTGTCACTTATGACTTAAGTGACATATTTCCTTTTGACTTAAAACTCCTAAGTCAAAGTGAATTTAGAATCATAAAGTAAAGTAATTAGGGTAATAGTCTTCCCCTTTGTGCTTAGAGACTCATAAGCACATGGGGACCATGAGTACCCAAATCTCAGCTCCTACAGGAAAGTGCTCGTCACCACCAATAACATCCTATAGTGGACATGGTTGCCTCTTGGAATATACTGGGTGAGTATGACTATAACTTGATCACTGAAAGTGGACTTTGCCACATATCTACTCATTCTGTATGATCTATAAATGGCATCGACTCTCCATCTATCCAAGATCACCTGAATGCCGGCATCCGCGAAGATCTCCCACCTTGGTCACTCCCACGAGGATTTCCTTCTACTCCTGGCCTCTCATCGAGAGTCTCTACTCTTGGCATCTCTCAAGTCTCCTCTTGGTCTCGTCACAATAGTCATGAACGGCTACCGCCAAGTCACCTCTTGAAGTGGATCCAAAACCTGATATGTTCGTCTCATAAGCCATGTGAGGCTTGTTATCCCACTTTTAGGGATAACTAGGAGATCATGTCGAGATCTCGAAATAAAACCTCGAGATAAAAGTAGCTGGTAAAGATAAAAGCCTGAAATAAAACCTCGAGATGCTTTGCCAAAGGATCCCCAAGAAAGAAATAAAAAAAAGTAAAAAAAAAAAAAAAAAAAAAAAAATAACAAAACAAGACCTAGTCGGAGGATATGGGGTCTCATCGGAGGCGATATGGGTCATGGGTACCTATGATGTGGTATTGCACCACCATTTGGTTACCCTTTACGAGGTGACCTTTGGTTTTCATGATTAGAGAAAGGGGGTTTCACCGCGAGCCAACCTTCTCATCTCTGTGAAAGTACTTGTGGATAATGCATCAACTCAGTCGTGATGCAAAGGCGATTGTCCCACAGTTGGTTGAACAAAAACAAATAAAGAATAAAACAGAATAAAAGAATAGAAGGCAAGAATGGGCTTGGAAAAAAATGCATCCATATGTGAATTTTAGCTGCTTCTTCTACAAAGGCACCCGCAGTGTACCGCCATCCTTAGCCCCTCCGCTTCACCCACATGTTTGGACATCCCTAGCCACATCACCTCACTTACATGGCTTGGATGAGATCTTTATGGAAACTTTCATTTTCTTGTGGACACTAGCCCAATGGGTCATGTAATCCTTTTCTCCAATCTTGTATTGCGGGGTTTTGTAATGTCTTTGAGCTATTGGTGATGTATTAGGGTTTATGCATATGTTTAATAATATTGATGATGAAGTGTGATTGACATTTCTATGATAACTATGATTGATGAGCCCATGGATGCATTAGCTTTTGATGTCTTGAAGACCATGCAGGCATACCGGAACACCATTTGAATCGATTACCTTGGGGGAGATGACCAGTTCCAGGACCTCCATGGGGTAAGAAGAAACCCTGAGGATGGATCTCTTTGAAACCCCATCGAGGAGGTCGAGGACAAGGCGAACTTGATCAGGGTTTTGCACGAGAGGAAGGGGCGTTCCACCGAGGAGACATTAAAACGGGACTAGACCTGGGGGGATGACCCCTTTTCAGTGGAAGGCTTACGTCCCCATCTTCACCATGATCATCTAGCTTCGTGGTGACTTTGGAGAGTGGTAGGCGGCCGATTGCTTTATGTGGCATGTTGGAGAGGCCCTTGAGACTAACGTTTTTCTTCTGGATGTCTCATTTGCCCTAGAAAGAGCTAAGTGACTGAAGAGACCTTTTACTCTGCATGAGTAGGGTTTTATTTAAGCATTTTAATGTAAAATGATATAATTTTTGACATTATGGCCTTGTCGACCTTTTATGACCTAAAAGTAAAATTAGGTCGTGTCGGGGTATATATTGAGGATTTTGATCCTCATTTTACTTCTTACTCACTCATAGTGAACCGATTTTTAAGCCCTCATTTAGGGTTTTTTTGGCTGAAATTTTGATGGGCACTTGTTGAAGGAAGATATTTTGGCATCTATGGTGTTTTCTTGAAGGAAGGTGTTACAACTAGGGTTTTGCATGATTATTTTGATGTGTAAGTATTTTCTGCAAAACTTCTTGATTGAATGGTTGTAGTCTTATTTTCTTACATGTATTTATAATTTCTTTGAATAAAACCTAGATGACAAGAAGAAACACCTAAAATGCTCGGCTGTCTACGTGTCCCACGATAGAAAAACTTTTAGCCGTGAAGAAGAGCCTAGCCATACTTCACCTCCTTTCTTCTTCCCTTTGGCTTCTTGCATTACCATTTTGACTTCAAGAGGGAGAGGGCGTCCCAGGCCTAGGTCATCTACATTAGGGCCGTTTTCTTTTAGGGGTTTGATGAAAGAGCCTTGGTGAGCAACACTTTCCCTCTTTAAGCCCTCTTGTCTTAACTTTGTTTTTCATTTGAGCTGGATTGTTTCTTAGGGAGGGAGGAGAGAGGGAAACCGCAGGGCCTTGCTTGCTTAACAAGTAGTGAGCTTCTCTCCCCTAGTGTTATGATTTTGAAGCCTTGCTTTGTAACATGAAACTTATCCCTCTAGTCCTTTAAAATCTACCTTCAACTCTTACAAGTCCTTCATAATTGACTCCATTCTACCTTAGGCACTGATCCCAAGACCTCAAACGTTGAAGTATAACATGATCTAAACACTCTCTCAAAACTTTCAATTGAAACCCTAAGCACTAACCTACTAACTTAGGATTCTTGGCGGTCACTTTTGGTTATTTCATCTCAATGCAACAACATTTTACTTTATGAGCAATCAGATGATGGTTTAAAAGCATTTATTTATTTAATAAAAGTGTTGATTGATCCCATTGAATGCCACATCGTTCTAGTATTTGTTGGTGAAGCATTGACATTATCTTTTCATTGCTATCAAAATTATGTAAACATTGACTTCGTCGACATTTATTTTCAAATCGCTTATATTGAATATTAGAAAGTTCTTGATTTGATATGAAGTACTAACCCATTGAAATAAACTTACAAGTATCAGGTTCTTTGTTGTCTTGTTTTGGCGGTACTCTTTATTGGGTTTTACTTTATTATTAGCTATTTAGCCGAAACTTGATTGGTGGTGATCCGTGAAAGGGGAAAAACTTATCTTCATCCTATTAACCTTTTACCTGTTCAAAACCCCAGGTCACTTAGGGGCGTCTGTACAGACTAAACACTCCCTAAATAAAAAGAACCTACCCATTGTGGTGACATTGGGTGCGGAATAGTTTCTGATGCATGGGTTTCGGCCTTCTACCTTATAGCCTTTACTCCTAGCTACAAAATATGTGGAGATAACGTTTTGTCTGTTTGTTTGTTAAATTTATAGCGGTACAGAGCCATTCTCACGGAGGATGGAAAAGACCCTAGACAAGATCTAGGAACCCCAGTCTTGCCAGGGTGCCAGTGCAGGACAAACAATCAGTCACCATGACAAAAGACCATGGGGCCCCGTTATCGGTAGGGTTCTAGCAGTGCAGGACCAAGCGATTAGAAGACCCGAGAGGGCCCCGATTATCTGTGGGGTTCTTACAGTGCAGGACCAAGTAGTTAAAATCCCTAGATATGTCTAGGGCCCTGGATGTGTTCTAGGGTACCCATGTTTGGGGCATGGGTTGATCCTTGGACCCAGTCCAGGGGCCTTAGGCATATCTAGGGTCTTTAGATATGTCTAGGGCCCCTGAATGTCCAGGGTACCCATGCCAGAGGCATGGGTTGATCCTTGATCTTGTACATTGGTGGATAAGAACCTAGAGGAATTGATGAATGGCGAGGTTCTTTGTAAAGGACCAAAGCAATTAAAGTCCCTAGATAAATAGGGCCCACAGAAAGTCGAGGTACCAATACCTCTGACATGGTTGATCATGGTCGGCCTTGGTGGATAAGACCTTGGGAAAAGTCCTGGGGCTACTTAATTCTCTATCAAGTACTTGATGGTACATGACCTTCCCTTGAAGGACATAACCACAAGAGGATAAGTCCCATATCACGGTGATGATAAAGTAATAGGTTCACCATGTGATATGAAGGAATAAAGTAATGCCACCTTGCAAACCCTCCTTTACCCTTGTTTGATTGGTTTGGGGTTTTGTTGTTTTATTAAAGGAGTAAAATTTAAAAGTTAAATATTAAATATTATTATCACATGTTTAAATTTAAATTTAAACTTGTGGCTTTCAATATTAACTAAACTAACCCTTAACCTAACCTAAACCTATATATTAGACCCTCTCCCCTCTCACACTTCAATCATTCTATTATGATCTAAGTGCTAGCGCTGATCTTCTTTGCTATGGTCTGCGACCTCTTGATTTGTTTTGTGGAGAGCTACCTCTTGATTTGTTGTAGCCTCCTCTTGTACAACGACAACCTCCCCTTTGTGATTGCTGGAGCCTCCTCCTGTCTAGCGGCTGTCTTCTTTTGTACTCTGATGTGGCCCCTGTGTGTTTCTTTAGGGTGTTGTTGACCTCGACCTCCTTTGTTATTGGATTCTTAAGGAACAGCAGGTGGGTGATAAAGGTACGTAATTAGGTGACTTCAAGGCGCACATTATTGGTGACCTTCCGGTATTATCCCTCCTTCCTTATTTCTTTGTCTAGAGTGCATGGCTAGGTGTGGCTCTTCTTGTGCTGGCTGTAGGTACAGGTGCGACCCTTCTTGTGATTGGTGCAAGTGAAGGAACAGTCTTCATTAGGTGTGTTGGCTGGGGTATTGAGTTGCTTGTGAGCAACGTCCCTTTCTTTGAGTGAGATCCTTTGAGGTCACGACCCTCTACTAAGATCAGATCTGAAGGGTTTTTTTTGTACCCCTCTTCACAATCTGCTATGTGAAGAACTTATCCAGCGTGTGACCCTCTTGCTAGGGTACTTTGTGGAGTGCCCCTTCTTTGCTAGGGTTTCCTAACAACTCATACATTCCTTTACTGAATGGGGTTTTATCACAGTCTGTTTTACCTCTTGGGTAAGAAGTTTGTTCTTATGAGGGTTGCCCTTTTGTTTGTGTTTTTTAGGTTTCCTAACAACTCACTTCTGTTCACTGCCTAGATAAGGGTTTATACACAGTCCTGTTTTCAGCCTCTTGGGTAAGGGTTTGACTGTGTGAGGGTTTGGGCCCCTTTTTGTTTTGTGTTTTTATCCCTGTGGCCCTTGTGCATGGTGGCAAGAAAGTTCCTTCAGTCTTTGGCATAGAGATCCTCTAGTGATCCATGAACTGAACCTTTGTCTGAGCATACTAAATAGGATTTATACCTATTGTGGCTACTATGCTATCTTCAGAGGTATGGCCGCTGTACCAGGTATGTTTCTTACTCATCACTCATAAATCTGATTTGATTTTATTACAGAACTGCCTTACATTGAGTAGATCTAAAGAAATGTTTGAATACATAAGTCTTCTATGTTGTGAAATGATTAGGCAGACTCATTAGATCTGAAATCTGTGTTTAGGCATTTAGATCTATTGTATATCTCAGATCTGCTTACTGTTACATTAGATCAGAATACTGTCTCATTAAGATCTGAGTTTGTATTCATATTGAAACAAAGTTTTCTTGTATAAGTTTATTGCTGTCCTTCACAGATCTACATGCTATGTGTTCTATTTGAGTTACAGATCTAGTTGATTGATAATTGAAATTAAAAGAGATTACTGTTTTGCAAATCTACCCTAAATCTAACACTGTTGTCAGGGAACACTGAGTCAATTCTCCTCAAACGACAAATCTTTTCGGTAAGCCTTGCCTCGGAAGCCTTTCTTACAAGCTTACCTAGCGACTCCACTAGGGTGTTTTCCCTTTTTCTTTGGTAGTTTCAAGTAAACTATCTGGCGACTCCACCAATGACGACTCTTAGCGGGCGACAATATTCAAACCCCTCTACTATTGCAACTACCACTCTTTCAAACCCTACTCCTCCACCTAATCCACACAAATGGTCTTTTTCAGAAAAACCTGGCTGTCTTGACTTGAGCAACACCCAAGGAGGATTACACGACCTACCCAAAGATGCAGATTCCTGGTTGCCACTTTTCTCGGGAAAGGGACTTTCGAGTAACTCACATTGGGCCCAATTTTGTGATAGTTTCGAATTTCATCAGACAAATCAAGGGCACCCCGATGTCTTCGTGAGACTCTTTGCGAGATCTCTCATAGGTGATGCTAGAACTTGGATTAATACATACAAGGGAAGCATAAGAAATCTTGAAGAGTTGGAAAGGGCTTTCAAAATAAGGTGGTGTAATGATGAACACAAGCAAGACCTTTTCTCCCAATATCTTGATGTTTGCAAGGGTTCCTGTGAAGGCGTTAGAGATTTCAGTGATAGGTTCAACTTGCTCCTCAAAAGGGTCCGACCAAAATTAAACTCGGAATAAGCCATCCTTGAACACTACTTGAGTTGTTTAGAAGGAGTTTTACAGTTCAACCTCAGAGACCGATTACCTTCAACCTTTGAGGAAGCACAAGATTTGGCGTATCAGATTGAGATGAATCTCTAATTCGAGGATTATATCTCCCAGATTAACCTCTCACGAAAAGATGACCTCAAAGATCCTAATGACGGTGTTGTCATTGGACTTGAACTCCCGGAAATCCTTCAAGTTGAAACCACTCCTCCCAAAAGGAAGTGGAGTTTTTCTCCTACCAATGCACAAGTTTCCCTCCTTTAGGAATCCCCCGTGAAGGTTGAACCTTCCCAGGACAAGGAAGGAGAGTTTGAATTTTCCCCGCCTCAAACCCTTGAGCATGACCCTCTTGAAGAGTTTCCTATCTTCATCCACCAAGTAGACAACGCTATTCAGAAGAGAAGTGAGGCAACACCTTTCTACCTCACCCTCCAAGTCAACGATTCCTTTCTCCACAATTGTATTTTGCACCCAAGCGCCACAATCAACATCATGACCGAGAAAACCATGCATCAATTGGGTCTGACCTTCTCACGATCAATTACCAAAGGAGGTTTTGCAAAGGGAATCATTAAAGATCTGGAAGTTGCTTTTGATTCCTGCCCGAGTTCCCCTTTCTTTATAGATGTGATCATCATGGATGACTCGAACAATTTCGGTATCATCCTTCACAAGGACCTCATAAAGCAATTAGATGGAAGTTTTATAGAAAAGGAATCTAAAGCAACCATCCCTCATCCCGAAGGAGGATCCTTTATCCTCCACATTGAACCTTTCGTAGGCAACCAAGTTGAAACCCACGACGACCTAAGTGACCAACTATTGTTTATTGACAGTGACATCAACAATTGGCTTGTTCAAGAAGGGAAGTTAAGTATTTTCACCATTGAAGAGTCCGAGGGAATCTGGACCTTGGAATTTGATGGATCCCACTCAAACTCTGGATCAGGTGTCGGAATTGTCTTGACGGCCCCTTCCGGTGAAGTCTTTTACCATTCATATAGGCTGGAATACCATTGCACCAACAACATTGCCGAATATGAGGCCTTGATCCTAGGTCTCAACTTAGCAATTGACAAAGGCGTACACACCTAAAGGCGAAAGGAGACTCAGACCTCATCGTATCGCAAGTTATGATGAGATTTTCCACTAAAAATGAGAAGTTGAAAAAGTATCGAGACATGGCTCAATCCCTCTCAAAATCCTTCAGAATAGTGTCACTTGAAGCCATTCCTCGAGAAGAAAACCACCTGTCGGATGCTTTAGTTGTCTCTGCTTCTACCTTACAACCTTGTGAGGGACCTCTTCATGACTTATGCAATATGGAGGTTCTCTTTAGACCTTTTGTCCTCGATAATTTGGAATATTGGCAAGTTTTTGAGGATGACGATCAAATTATTAGGTTCATGGAGAACAACAAGGAGTTCACCGATTCACAAATTACTTTACTAGCTTATTCCATGAACCTGGAAGTTATTAACCTTCAAAGCAATACCTTGCCAAAGGGTTGTGTTCCCCTAGAAAACCTCTTCGATAGGCATGATGTTTTCAAAGGAAAAAGGCCCAACAAACAAGCTGATGAAGCCCTAGAATTCAATATCGATACAAAAATAGATCCAAGAATGATCAAAATAGGTAAAGGCACCACCGAGAAGGAAAGGATAGAGATCTTGGCACTTGTAAGGGAATTCAAGGACACCTTTGCTTGGAACTACGATGATTTGAAAGCTTATAGGGGGACGTTATCTAGCATGCTAAACCTTTGGTAGAAGGAGCCAAACCTTTCCGACAAAAGCTAAGACATATCAATCCAAAGTTGGTAGGCCAAATACAGAAGGAACTCCAGAAGATGGTTGACGCTGGCATCATAACCCCTATCAAATATTCCTCTTGGATGTCAAATTTGGTAGTTGTCCGAAAAATGAATGGTGACATATGTTTGTGTGTTGATTTTCGTAACCTCAACCAATTGTCTTTGAAAGACAATTACCCTCTCCCAAACATGGAACATTTGCTTCAAAGGGTCACAGGGGCAGGGATGATGTCTATGTTGGATGGGTTTTTAGGATACAACCAAGTCTTGCTTAAAAGAGAGGACCAACTCAAAACTGCATTTACCACACCGTGGGGAACCTTTATGTATTTAAGAATGCCGTTTGGTCTTATGAATGCCGGTGCCACTTTCCAAAGAGCAATGGATTTTGCCTTCAGGGACCTTATACAAAAAATCATAGAAACCTACCAGGATGACCTTACCGTTGTGTCCAAGGATAGGAAAGATCATCTCTCACACCTCATGATTGTTTTCGAGCTATGCAGAAAGTATGGTATCTCACTGAATTCCAAGAAATTCGTTTTCGGTATTGATGAAAGAAAGTTATTAGGTCACGTGGCTTTGTAGGGAGGAGTTTCCATTGACCCCGAAAGAGTCCAATCAATAAAGGATGTCCGCCCCCCAACCAACAGAAAATCTTTACAATCCTTTCTTGGAAAGATCAACTTTATTCGCAGATTTGTGCCAAACTTTGCCGAGAGAATAAAACCTTTGAGTGCCTTGCTAAAGAAGGATGTTGCCTTCAGGTGGGATGATAAGACCAACAAATCCTTTGAAGATATTAAAGATGCTATCTCCCAAGCTCCTGTCTTGATCAACCCTGATATTTCACGAGATTTCATAATATTCTCGTTTGCATCCCAGGATACTATTGCTGGTGTCCTAATGCAGAAAGATGTTGATGACTATAAACATCCCGTGGCTTTTATGAGCAAGGTCCTTAGAGATTCCGAGTTAAATTATTCTATCACTGAGAAACAAGTGTATGCCCTGGTCAAGTCCCTCCAACACTTTAGAAACTACGTCGGCTACAATAAAATTAAGGCTTATGTCCCATACCCAGCTGTAAAGGATGTCCTATGACAACAAGATTGCATGGGTACTAGGGGAAAATGGGTTTCCAAAATCCAGGAGTATGACTTAGAAATAAAACCCACCAAAATAATAAAGGGATAAGGTTTAGCCCAGATGCTGACCGAGAGCAAACAAGAAGCCATACAAATGGGCGAGAATGAGCAATAAACGTGATGATCAGTGAATTAGAGCATGATGAGTGGTATTTTGATATCGTCTACTATCTAAAGAACTTGTCTTGTCCCGACCACCTAATAGACTACAAAAGAAGGGCTTTGAGATTGAAAGCTATGAAATACTGCTTGACTGAAGATGGACTTGGGTGGAGGAATCCCGACGGGGTTATACTTAGATGTGTGAACAAAGAAGAGGCAAAGAAGCTACTAGAATAATTACACTCTGGATACTGTGGTGGGTACTTTGCCGCTCATACTACTGCCCACAAGATCCTAAGGGCCGACTATTATTGGCCATCACTTTTTTCCGATACCCACCAGCATGTCCGATCTTGCCAGCCCTGCCAGTACGTCTCTGGTAAACCAAAACTCCCAGCGCAACCCCTGAAGCCCGTAGTGGTAGAAGCACCTTTTCAGCAGTGGCGTTTGGACTTTGTTGGTGAGTTTAAGGACAATTCAAGTAATGGCTACCGGTGGATCCTAACAACCACAAATTATTTCACTAGATGGGTCGAATCTATTCCTACAAAGAAGGCCACCGAAGAAGTAGTCATGCATTTTCTGGAAGACCGAATCATAACTAGGTTCGATGTCCCTTCCAAGATCACTACAGACAATGCCAAGGCGTTCAACTCATATGCTATGGTAGAATTTTGCTTCAAATATGACATTGTCCTATCCCATTCCTCCAACTATTACCCACAAGGGAACGTATTAGCAGAATCAACCAATAAAAACCTCATGAATATCTTGAAGAAGGTTGTGGGGGAAAATAAAAAATCCTGGGATAGCAAAATAAAGTATGCAGTGTGGGCAGACCGAATAACAACAAAAACTTCCACAGGAAAAACTCCTTTTGAGTTGGTATATGGACTAGAAGCAAAACTTCCTGTGAACCTCCAGATTCCTATCCTCTGTTTCGCTCAACAATACGCTACAGATATAGAAGCAATCCAAGGAAGGATCAATCAGCTAATAGAGCTAGATGAGACGAGGAGTGCCTTTGGTCAAATGGAAAGAAATCAGGAGAAGATAAAAAACACCTTTGACCATAAAGCCATGGAAAGAAACTTCACCGAAAGAGATCTGGTACTGCTATGGGATAAAAGAAGGGAAACACCTGGTATGCACAAGAAGTTTGACAGTTTATGGGCAGGTCATTATAAGATCATGAGTTGTGCAAGTACAAACTCTTTCAACCTAGAGACCATGGAGGGAGAAACCCTGAAGCTGCCAGTAAACGCTTTACATATCAAGCGCTACAACCCACCGACGACCTGACTTCACAGGTAAGTGCAGTTAAGTAGGCATTTTGTATTCGTGTATTATACCATTTGCATTTCATGTTAGTTTGTTTTCACATTTGCATTGTTGATTGTTTTATTTCAGTCTATATATATATATCTATATGTATGCTGGGGTGGCATTACCACCCCAATTTTGTTACTGATACTTCTATCGAGATTGAGCAGGTCTGCAGGTTATGCCAGAGATGCTGCGGTTCTCATGCGCTCTACGGTGAGAACATGTCCCCGAGTTGGAGCCAGATGTTATCCCCACTTTTTAGGTAGATCATGTCTCGAGGTCCACAGGTCCTAGACATGGAGTACCGAGAGTAGGATTGACCTGAGCATGGCCCTGGAGGGCCCGCCTTTTCTTCATTCATCATCTTTGTCTTGTCAGCAACAACGTCATCCATCACCATCGACTTGATCCTGTATCAGAAGAGGTTCTTGTTCCATGAGGTAATTGGTCCAGGTATCATGGTATGTGTCACTTATGATCATTGAAACCTCTAAATATATGCATCTGATTCCTTTTATCTCTAACAACTGCTTGGATCTTACATTAGCCCACTTGGCCATGCTTGGGGAAATTGACAGGGTGCCCTAGCAAGCTTGTGCCCATAGGTCTTGGTTTGCCACTGGGGGAATTTCTGAAAAGCCATCGTTCGCTCCCATCATAGCACCACTATTTCATCTTATCTCCCGCTCATTTATCCCATTCCCCTTGTCTAGGCATTGGGTTGACCTATTTGCAGGATTGCACCTTATCTCGTGGGAAGAAAGGGCTAAAGGCCCAGAAGGTAAAAGCAGCTGGTAAAAGACAAAAGCCTAGAAATAAAACCTCGAGATGCTTCACCCAAGGATCCCCGAGAAGGCAGTAAAAAGCCTCTCAGCAAGAAACAAGAGGGACCCGGAAAATAACAAAACAAGACGTAGTAAGAGGATAGGGGGTCTCATCACGAGCCAACCTATTAGGTCCATGGGTACCTAACAGTATGACATTGCCACCATCTGGTTACCACGCCAGGGCAATGACTTTTGGTTGCATGACCAAGGGAAAGGGGATCTCATCACGAGCCAACCTTCTCATCTCTGTGAAAGTACTTGTGGGTAACACTGTCAGCTCTGGTCACCATGCTAAGGCAGTGTCCCTTGGTTAGTTCTTGAACAAAAAAAAAGCAAATAAAAGAATAAAACAAGAATAAAAAGAATAAAGGCAAGAATGGGCTTGGAAAAAAAATGCATCCAT
>SNQJ01S0153236.1:0-19976 GCA_010110895.2 Picea sitchensis | reverse complement strand
TATATTGTGATAGTGTCGCATCTAAACAATGTTGTTTAGGGCCTCAAAATGGCCCCAAAAGTTTAGGACTTGAAAAACTGTAAGAAAAATGCCAAAATGGAAACTAGTCTTTGAGCCAATGGAGTAGGTGGGTGGCCATTGATATCCACCTAGATCATTCCTCCATCCTTAGGAATAAATGGTCTCCATTGCATCAAGTTCCTGCATCAGATGAGGAAAATTTTGTTGAATATGATCCCTACTGATCCACTTGACCTAATGAAGAAACTTGCCCTGAGTTTCCATGATGCAATAAAATTTCTCTTGTTCGATGTAGGAAGGATTGAGTTCTATAGGGGGAAACTTCTTGGTCACATCTGAAGTGTCCAGGAGAGGTGGAAAATATGGTCAGAGAAGTTCCACATTAAATACTGGGTGCAAGCCAAGGAAAGGAGGAATAATTAACTCAAAATCATTCTCACCCAAAAGCTTGGTGATGGTGTAAGGTTTGTATAGGAGTGGGAACAACTTATAATGGGGTCACATGAGGCTCTCTTTCTACAAATGAAACCAGACATTATCTCCCACCTTAAATTTGTGTGGTGCCCGATGCTGATAGTGGCAATGCTTGTACTTGGCATCATATTTCTTCACAATATCATGAACTTGTTGTTGGATGTGCTAGATGTGCTCAATTAATTTGGTTTCCCGGTCAACCTCAATCTGGGCATGGAAGGACTCTTCCTGTGCGAATATAATGGGTAGAGCTATGTCAATGGGGCCAATGGTTGGAGCCCCAGACACACTTGAAAAGGGTTATGACCAATAGAGATGTGGAGGGATCTGTTGTAGCTATGTTGAACATAAGGAAGTATTTCATGCCATGTGCATGGATTTTTGGAATTATACATCCTCAGGATATGAACAATCATCTTGTTGACTACCTTTGTTTGTCCATCAATCTGTGGGTGGAAGGTAGTCGATTTGGTCAGCTTGGTGTCCATCATTGACCATAGGATGGACCAAAAAGTGCTCAGGAGCCTACTATCTTGATCGGTGATAATAGTTTACATGGGAGCCCAAAATGAACCCAAACATGTGTGAAGAAGAGCTTAGCGGTGGCCTTGGTTGTGATGCTCTTCTTGCAGGGTACCAAAATTTCTATCTTAGAGAATCGATCGACGGCCATGGAGACACAATCATTCCCATGCTTGGTTGAAGGTAGACCAGATATGTAGTCCATGGATATGGAATCACAAGGCCTATTCAGAGTATCCATAGGGCTGTATAGCCCTTTTTTCTCGATGTCGGGCTTGGAAATGGTGCAGGGAGTGTAGGATCTGATGTACTTCCGAACATCTTGTCGAATCTTCAACCAATAAAAATGATTTTGTCATACTTCCATTGTATTTTCTAAACCAAAATGTCTTGCTAACCAGCTATAATGATATTCTTAGACGCTCACTTGACGGAACATAAAGATGGCTTAGACGACATAACAATCCATCCTAGAGATGAATGTTAGGAACTGTTTTTCCTGTGCTCAATGTCTGATAGGAAGTAGAAAATTTAGAATCATTATTGTATAAGTGTGGACATCCAGATGTCTCATGTACATAGGAGTTAAGAACTATGGTTAGTGCTGCCACTAGGGGACGACTGAGGAAATATGTGACATAGTTAGTGCTACCCTTCTTGTACTTGATATTCAAGTGGAATTGCTACAAGTACATGGAAAAATTTTTATGGTGGTCATTATGTAACTTCCCTTGTGTCTACATGATCATTTCATGTCTACATAGAGGCTTGTGATCTGTGTGGATGATCATTTCCTTCCCTAGAATGTAATGTTTCCACTGTCGGCATGCCTGCAAAATGGAGTATATCCCTTTGTTATAGGTGGGGTATCTATGAACAAAATAAAATAGATTTTCACTGTGATAGGCTACCGGATGCCCCTACTCAGTGAGTACTGCACTGATAGGATAATATGAAGAATCTATCTCAATCTAAAATGGTTGTTATAGGTATGGAAGAATGAGGACTGGTGATGAGTAGAAGTGGAATTTCAAATCCTCTAATGCTTTCTGTTGGGGAGCAGACCAAGAAAACTTATCCTTCACACCACCCTTGGTCACCTAGCTTAGGTTCCAAGTGATATGAGATAACCCCAACAGAAAATGCCGATAAAAGTTGGTGAGGCCTAAGAAGATGTGGAACTCGGTCATTGTCTTCGAGGCTAACCAATCAAGGATGGCTTGGATCTTGGTTGGATCCACATGTACATAGTTCTCATCCACGATGTATCCCAAATAATGGATTTGTTGCATGTTGAAGGAACACTTCTCCAAATTGAAATATAACTTGTGCTATCACTGGGTGCCTAATACGTGTTGAACATGCTCCAAATGTTCCTCCCAAGTTTTGTTGAAGATGAGGATTTCATCGAAATATATAACCACAAAGGATTTTTTGAATGGTCATAATATATCATCCATCATTTGCATGAATGTATCCGGGGAATTAGTCAAGATGAAAGGCATGAACAACCACTCAAAAAGGACTTCTTTAGACCTGAAGGCTATCTTCCACACATCAGTTTCATCAATTGACACCTACTGGTAGCCTAACTTCAGGTCAATCTTGTTGGAAAACTTGGCTCCCTTGAGGTGATTGCGAAGATCATCAATCTGGGGAATTGGGTATTGGTTCTTGACTGTGATCTTGTTCATTTCTTTGTATTCAATACAAAGTTGCAATGTCCCATCCTTCTTTTGTACCTGACCAATTGGGCTTCCACAAGGTGAGGATCTTGGTCTAATGTGGCCCTTCAGAATTAGCTCTTGAATATGGTGTTTGATTTCTTCATTATCCATAACAGAACTCCGGTATACATGGCCTTTAGGAAGAGGAGCATCGAGTGTCATATCAATAGAGTGATTTACCTGGAAATGCATAGGCACCCTAGTAGGTGAGGCAAACATGTCTTTGTACTCATCCACTATTTCGTCCACCTATTGCTACTGGGAAGAGACGTCCCATGCACAGGTTTTGGCAGTTGTAGTGACCTTCTATTCACGTCCTGATCGAACCATGCAGAGGAAAAATATCCCATTATGAGAGACCATCCTTTTGCACTGCTTTGCAGAGATCAAAGAGACTACAGTGTTTGGGACTACCTCCGGTACCCTGTAGAGTTGATCTCCCAAAATAATTTGCAAAGTTTTTTTTAATGCACAAGTGAGCTTGGTGTTAGAAACTATGAAGAGATTAACATAAATGTGATCAATAGAACATTAGGGAGCATATGCACCCATGAAAAATCCCACCACAAACATTGAAATTATAGGATCCTTTCCTGGACCGTTGCAAATGATTGGGTAATGAAAACTTCAATTCAAATTTTGATCTTTAAAGAGTGCATAGGAATCTCTCCCTAAAGCTCCAACCTTTACTTTAGCTTGCAATTTTTTTGTTACTGTATAAGTGAACCTCGTGTTAGAAATGGTGAACAGATTAACTCAATTTGACCAATAGAAAGCTGGTGATCCATATGCACACCTTTGAAATCCTGCCTCACCCCCTTGAAATATTGCCTCAAACATTCAAGTGATAGGTTCTTGTGCAAAACATTACAAATGTTTTAGGAAATATTTTCTAGGGGTGCATAAGAACCTTAAATAGTCAACTGGCGACATTTATGAAATTAAATGGAACGTACTCATAAAGCTTCATTGCATTAATCACATCTAGGGAAGCTTCTCCGAGAAGCTTCACGTCATTGATTCCACCTTCAATATAAAGGGGAAACACAGGAAGAATACAACTTATTGTGAAATTGCAAACTCACAGAGCTAGAGAGCAGGAAAACATGTGATGTGCATAATGTGAACAAGTCGGAATTTATTCAGAAAAATAAACCAATACCCACTATGGCACCACCAAATATTGGTGCACCGAGCCAAACTGCATGAAAAACCCAAAGAAACATTAGGGAACCACATGAAACCACAAAGGACAAGAAAGAAATGGATCAAACATAGGGAATCGTCGATGTGGATGCGATTCCCTCCCCATAGGTCGAGCCAGTGAGTCCCACACCAGTGGAGGAAGAAGCCCAAGCTCCAACAATGACTGGCATGGATATTGATTCACACGACAGTGCGCAGGGACACCAAGAAAGCGATGCAGACCACCTACAACAACCTGCGAGGGCCGAATTAGCCCACAAAACAAATGGCGAAGCCAACTAGCACACAGAGGCTGTGGCACCAAGACCACAACCTAAAGCAGGGTCTATGTAGTAGCATGAAAGTTTGGTCGAAGACATAAACAGACAACTAGATTCAGGCATAGAGCATAGGAAGGCAGAGGTTGGGACCTCTAGCACAACGGTCAGAAGAAAGGGAAAACAACCTATGTCATGGTCCCTGCTCAAGCATCTCAACGTAACACTCATACTATCGTGAATCCCATAGGGAGTGCAAGACCCACCAACACTTTTGTTTTGCGTGGAAAACCTGAAGTATTTGGACCATGATGTGGCTGACGTTGGAAAATTCCTTGAATTTGCGCAACAAGTTTACATGGACAATATATGTACAGGTCCATTCAGGGATCCCATGATGCAACCAAAACAGTGGGCAACATGCTTGGCCAACATAGGGATCCTCAAATTGGTGGAGGCTCCCCACTTCGGCAGGGGGAAAGAGGTAAACAACTGTGTCAAGTAGTTGATGGTGGTCCTCCATGGAGGCTTCTTATGGCTGGAGGAACCCATCTTAATCATTGTCGAGTTGATTGCATTCATCATAGGTCTATCATCCATGGGTGAGAGTCTCGCGCAGTATCCAAATGAAAAGACAAAGGAGAAATATCTTGCGAAGAGATGAAAAAAACATATGACACAAAGAGGGGCACACATGATATAATAATAAAAAGAATTAGGGACGTAGCCACAATAATGGCCATGAATATTATGGCCTACAAATTGTTAAGAAAGTGTCGCAAGGAGGAATTCCCTGTAGGGGTTGTCGCAACTGCAGACTAGTGCGCCAATGGAACCATGCTCAGTTGGGCCCCCTACTTGTTGAATTTGTTTCTCGATGACTGCAAAGATGCATAGGACTTGGGGACAAAAATTCATTATTCTTAGTTAATAAATTTGATCACACTAATCGGATGGAGGGAGCCACCGTATTCTTACTTCTGTAAAAGAATAGGTCATTGTCGTGCATCGCGATATACCTCAATGGGGAACACTTTGGACCCCAAAAGAAGAAGTGGCAATGCAGGTACCTTTGTGTGGTACATAAATGACATCTAGGAAAGCATAGAAAACACATGGAGGATTACTCTGGAGGTTATTGTGCAATACCAAGGTATTGCAAATTTCAATGCCACGCACCACAACATGTGGATATAGGCGCACAGGGATCCAACCAAGGAATGGATGCAGTTGTGATACCGCATCAACGCAAAAGAGGTCGAAATGGAAACGAGGGATTGGAAAGATGATTGGAATATTCCAGTCATTCATAAGGAAGTGCCTACAAGAAAGGAGGTAGAAGCAGGGGTATCAAAGACACTTGTAGGAGACAATGTTGCGCAAAAAAAATGAAGCCCAACTAGAAATCAATGCAACAGAAGAAGGGGAGTGCGCTAAAGAATAATGCGTAGGCAGGGAAAAAGGACATTGCCCTGACACAAGTAGAACAAGGAGTGGGGGATACAACAATGCAAGAAATTCCCTCAGTAGCCACCCCATAGGAAACAGGGCCACCCAAGTGGTCAATCATACACATAAGGGGGTTGCGCAAGAATGCCAAGGTGCATAAGAAGCTTCCAGAATACACGATTACTGAGGATGATGCCGACCTCGTGACATAAAAAGTACATAACTATGCATCTCAAGAGTTCAAAGAAGCCCATTAACAAAGAGGTTGAATCCAAGATGAGCTCGAAAACATAATAGGTCATTGTTGCGTAGCATGATATACCTCAATGGGGAACACTTTGGACCCCAAAAGAAGAAGTGGAAACACAAGTACCTTTGCATGGTACATCAATGACATCTAAGAAAGCATATAAAACACATGGAGGATTACTCTGGAGGTTATCGTGCAATACCAAGGTATTGCAAATTTCAATGCCACGCACCACAACATGTGGATACAGGCGCGCAAGGATCCAACCAAGGAATGGATGCATCTTTGATACTGCATCAACACAGAAGAAGTCGAAATGGAAATGAGGGATTGGGAAGATGACTGGAATATCCCAGTCATTCATAAGGAAGTGCCTACAAGAAAGGAGGTAGAAGCAGGGTATCAAAGACACTTGCAGGAGACAATGTTGCGCAAAAAACGATGAAGCCCAGCTAGAAACCAATGCAACAAAATAAGGGGAGTGCACCAAAGAAGAATGAGCGGGAAAGGAAAAAGGACACTGCCCCAACAGAAGTAGAACAAGGAGTGGGGGATAAAACAACGCAAGAAATTCCCTCGGTAGCCACCCCATAGGAAACAGGGCCACCCAAGTGGCCAATCATACACATACGGGGGTTGCACAAGAATTCCAAGGTGCATAAGAAGCTTCCAGAGTACACGATTATTGAGGATGTTGCCGACCTCATGACATAAAAAGTACAAAACTACGCATCTCAGGAGTTCAAATAATCCCATCACCGAAGAGGATGAATCCAAGATGAGCTTGAAAACATAAGGCATGTCCTGGAGAAGTTAAGAGCAACGTAAAGGTCAGAAGGGGGAAAAAAATCCTTCCTCGTAGCAACAAAAGTATATACAAGGACCATGTTGAGAGAATAAGAAACCTTATGCACTGTAACACAGGTGAGTCCGAATTTCCAAATCACATTAGACATGTTGTAGATGGATGAAGGTGTAGCCCAGACACCACTGAAGGATCTGACATAGGTAGAGTTGGTATTGGAAAGGATACCAACCAAAACACTATACAAGATTCAAGTCAGTGTCACACGAGAAGTGCAATCACGCGCAAGGATAGATGCCATAGAGTTGCAACATACGAAGAATGGAAATGAAGCCTTGGAACTGGTAATTTAGCAGTTCAAGATAGAAACCAAGGAGGAAAAATAACATGCAAACAAATTGGAGCAGGGACTGATAGTGGCATACAACCGAATCCCAAACAACACACAAGCAATAGAGAGAAGTGCATAGGATAAGATCAACCTCATCGTAGAGACAATCGATCAGTACAGGTAGGAGATCGAGGAATTAAAAGAGAATCACAACCCCACGACTCCTCCGTAGGTGAGAGAACAAAGGAAACAAGAAGATGCATTTCAAATAGGCTATATGGAGAAACAAGTCAACACAATAGCAGAATTGTTCGAACGAGCAGCGCAAATCTGGACAATGTTGGAGGAGGATGAGCAGGTCCAATAGTGGGACCAGGAAGAAGAAAGAGTAAGAACAATTATCCAATACCTCAAGAAGAGGCAGAAGACAATGAGTATCACAGAATTCCTGAAAGATACTCAAGATATGAAGAAGCTGCAGTCCGAGTTGAAAGTAGTGCAGATGAAAAAACAAGAAAGACAAGCAGAAGTGAAACCACTCTAGAAACAAGCAGCGCAAATGATAGCATAGGTGAGGAGGAGAAGAAGAGCATGGTACAGGCACACATAGAGAGAGAAACATTGATCCATGAGGAGATCACATCGCAATAAGTAGAGGCACTGACAAGAAAAGCTGCGTAGTTAAGAGAAAGAGGAAATGAGATTGCAGACAAGTTCCACATCCTGGTAAAGGCTTTTTAGGGAGCATTCACTACCTAGGTGGCTCAGGACAAGCCACATGTTAGTGTTTGGGGCCTCTTGGGCACAGATCTATTTTGAGGAGATACCTATTTTTTGAAGGTAAAACCCAATTTTGGAGAAGAACAACTGGCAGGAAAAGTAACATGTGCGAGGGAAAGCTGCATGCAAATGAGGAAAACATGCAAGGCATTTAGGCAGAGAAACCTAATCAGGTTAGGTTTAGGGTTTTGGTAAGATATTGTAATGGCTAATAAGATTGTAAATTAGTATAAATAATAACCTAGGAGGTCTAGGTCAGTGTTCCAATTGTTCATTCTGAAATTGTAAGAATTTGTTGTGATACATTTTTATAAGTTGTTGAGATATATAAGAGTAAGGTAGCTAGATCTTGAGGGTTAGATCAGAGGCTTAGGATCCTGGTATGATCTAGTCTACCTCACAGAGGTTGTGGAACGTATTTCTTGATTGTATGACTGGAATTGTAGTGCACGCAACTCCATATATTGCAGAAATCTAAATAAAAGAGCCTAAGAAGCCATATCTTTGTGGAGGTATCCCAAGAGGAGGTGAACCACGATAAAAATTGTGTTATTTGTGATGTGATTGGATATTTACCTTTTATATTTAGTTATATTATGAATGAATGAATGAATATTTTTGTTAGATCTATTAGAATGCATGCATGAGATTAACAGATGAATAAATCTTAGGAATAATAGAGAGAAAAAATAGATCAAGGCCCGAAGAAGATCAACTAAAATCCCAGATCCCCACTCTTTCCTAGACTGCAAGCACTTGAAAATTTCATTTACCCATAGAACTATCTCGAGTGAGACTATGTAGTACATTCTGTGTGTTGTGTTTCCTTTTGGTGTACCAATTACCTGGAGGGCCGATAGTTTTAGAGGGTTTTTTTGGAAACCTGCTCATATATGAACCTGGGTCAACCCAAGAAGTAGATAGAACGAGTAATACCAACAGACTTCAACTTCACTTTAACTTGTAGAGTTTGTGTTAATGCATAAGTAAGTTTGGTGTCACAAATGATGAATATATTAATATAAATGTGACAAACAAAATCAGAAGGTTGAGAAGCCTTATGTATCTATGGAGAATCTTATCTTGAATAATGAAGTGGCATGTTCCTTTCCTATAACTTTGCAAATGGTTGGGTGAAAGAATCTTCAATTCAAAGATTAATCGTTGAAGGGTATAAAGGAATATCTCCCTAAGAGTCCAACCTTCACTTCAATTTGAATTTTTTTTTTTAATGAATAAGTGAGCTTGGTGTTCGAAATAATGAAGAGATTAACATAAATGTGATTAATAGAACATCGAGGAGCTTATGCACCAATGAAAAATCCCACCACAAACATTGGAGTGATAGGTTCCTTTCCTGGAACCTTGCAAATGATTGGGTGATGAAAACTTCAATTCAAAGTTTGATCTTTAAAGAGTGCATATGAATCTCTCCCTAAAACTCCAACCTTCAATTTAAGTTGTGAATTTTTTGTTAATGTATAAGTGAACCTAGTGTCAGAAATGGTGAACAAATTAACTCAATTTGACCAATAGAAAGATGGTGATCCATATGCACCCCTTTGAAATCCCACCTCACCCCTTTGAAATCTTGCCTCAAACGTTCACGTGACAGGTTCTTGTGCAAAACCTTACAAATGTTTTAGGCAAGATTTTCTAGGGGTGCATAAGAACCTTAACATTGATTTGTAGGAATTGTTTTTCCAAAAATAAATGGAAATTACATTTTTCATGTGCATAGTACATTTCCAAATTTAATGTACATTTTATTTATGTCCTATTAAAAATATCCCTTTATCTTTTTGTGTAATAAAATGCCCAACTCTACCCTAGAACTAGAGATCCTCCTCAAAAAAAATTGATAGTGAAGAAGGTTTGAACAATAACTACTGATAAAGAAACCCTTGGAGAATAGATATACCTTAGAATGTTTTTTCCAAGTTGAACAGATCTATTGGTACAATTATGATGTAAGAGGAAAGAAACCAATATTGAATCTGTAAATTACTGAAGATGCTTTATAAAATAAAAAGTAGGTCTGTAACCTTTAGCTCAAAGGCCTCTAACTTCGGCACCTTTGCAAATTTCTCTATATTATATGCATTAGAGAGGAGCGTTCAGAGCGACTAAAGTAGGGGTCTTGCTTCTAACCACATTCTTAAAAGACACAAGTATTGAGGCCGAAGGCACTCAATTACCAATTGATCATCCACACAAGTGTGCTACCAAAACGAGTTTGATTTTTTTTCGATGCTATGGTTAGAAAACTAATAATGGTCAGCAATTTATTGTTGTTCCATAGAGATCACCTACACGAGCTTCAATTTGTGTTTTATATCTACCACCTAATCAAAGGAGTTCACCCACACCATTAAGGTTTACTTGATAAGAGACTTCGAGACCATGATTTGAAAGCATCATAACCCTCTTACTCTTGGTTTAAGAGTGCTTTAACAATGTTATTGGTATTAAACATTACATCAAGCACTCGTGGAATTTTCAAACATCTGTGCATAGGTATTTTGTCAAACACTTGTCATATAGACATTTTCTTAAACACTTAACATGTACCTAAAGTTGAAAACCAAACCTATATTTTACCAAAAGTCTCAGCATTCCAAGAGCCATAACCTCTACCTTGTCTAGTTTTTGTTCCTATATTTTACCAACAATTTTAGCATAAACACGATCCATAACCTCTACATTGAGTATCCATTTCCTAATTCTAGTTTTTGTTGCACTACAATCAAATAAATCGAATAGAGTATAAAAAAAAAACATATTACCATAGTTTCCACTTCATCCCCTTACGTTCTCCATAAAAACTATCATATTTACTTAAGCCATTTTCCTTCTATATCCCCAAACACATGCATATGAAAATGGGGATATTTACAAACAACGTGGTGTTCACAATAAAACTAGGGTTTCAAATACATGCATATGAAAACTAGGGATATCTACATACAACGTGGTGTTCACAATAAAAAGAGTAGGGTTTCAAAATAAAGAACACCACATTTACCATAACCATTCTCTACCACGAACACCACATTCACCATAACCATTCTCCTCCAACCCTATTCAAATTATCTCATTCTTTTGAAACTTCTTTATATCTTGCATAATACTTGTTGTGTCAAAAAAGTGTAAATACGATTTTGTACTTTTAAGTAGTTTTGGGAAGGTAAACCCTTCCTTATATATTTATAATTAATTGGCATTATATATGGAGTTTTCAAATTGTCTCATAATTTTATTTTAATAAATTAATAATTATTAATTTGTTTAAATTATTATTTTAAATATTATATTTTTATAAAATTATAATTTTAAAAATTGAAATTTGAAATTTTTATTGATAAGTTTTTAGGGTGTTGAGTAGTTTTTTTTAGGAAATGGTTATTTTGGTTCAAATTTGGGGATATAAATTCACACGAATCTATTTTTTGTTGTTTAAAATCCATTTGTGAATATAGAAATTGATTCATCATGCTGAAAACCCCTCGGCACTAGGATTATACGAAAATAATCACTCAAATTTACCAATGTACATTTCTCACCAAATTTTGGGTAAATGTCCCCTGAAAAAAAATATCATTTCTAGAAAGTTTAACTTAAAACATTTTTTAAAACTTAATTTAAACTTAATTGATACTTCATTATAATTTTTCTATGTATTTAATATCAAAATAATAATTTTATATATATGATGATGATTAAAGAAAGGTAAGAGATTACTTAGATTTTATTAAAATCTTATTTGTGTGTTCAAAAAGTATTGAGAAAAGTGTTCAAATATCATCATAGTTTTGATGACTTCATATATTAGTTTTGATGACTTCATAGGTTAAGAAGATCACTATTATAATAGACATTTTAAAAAACTTTAGTCTAAAAAATTCTAAGAAATGACTCTTTTCAAATTTAATGTAGATTTATGTGGTGATCGAATTCCAGCTTAAAAAAAAACCATTTCTTAAAACAATTAAACAACTCCTTTTGAAAATATAATCTAATTTACATCTCCCCGACCAACCAAATATTAATTAATCTATTTTTAACTCATCTCCCATTTTGACAAAATGCTGTAACAAGTAGAATTCATAATAACCTAGCCTGGCGTGCTTGTGTTTTTCCGTCCATTTTATGGGAGATGGAGGGCAGTTGGGCTTTGTTTAAAGAACGATGAGAAGCCGCTGTGTTTACTGTGTCCATGGTGCTTCTTATATTTTTAATGGGAATATAAATGGGACAATTGGTCACGGCATAGAACTTGAATAAAACAAAACCAACTTAGACACCGAGAGATAAATTTCCATTTGAAAGCTACTTTTAGAAATTTGGTTTCAATGAGAATGTACGACAAGCAGGCAGCAAAGTAAACGAAGAAACATTTTCCGTTGAGAAAAAGCTTGCAAGCATACGCTCAATCTTGGTACGTCGGTGCAGTTCAATATTTCTTAAAAGAAATGCCGGTCTACATCTAAACGTTGACACAAATTTATATTTTATGTGATCATAAAACCAATGTATAACTTACTCACCTTTTTACTGGGCACCTTTTGCCCTTTTGCATGGCGGTTTTCTGATATATAGTGGCGAGAGAGGCAGTAGCGCAAGTATTTTATGTCGTACCAAACGCCGCTGTCAATTATAGCAAACATCCAGCCCAGTTCGTTGTCCCCCACCGCCATACTTCCAGCTATTTTCTCGATCTTTCTCACATGTATAATAATTTGGCATGTCAGAGTCCATGCCATTAAACTTCTACTTTTATCGGCAGGACTCGGTCCCTCATAAGAAGAATGAGGAGGATCAGCCAAAATTATTAAAAGGTTATCGCCAAGAATCTGGTGCATGACTATCCGTTGCCAGATAATTGATTGGGAGAGGTAGATAACGGTAAAAATACAGTGGATTGCAATTAAGAATCTGGTGCATGACTATCCGTTGCCAGAAAATTGATAGAGAGAGGTAGATAACGGTAAAAACACAGTGGATTGCATTTCAGAATCTGGTGCATGACTATCCGTTGCCAGAAAATTGATAGAGAGAAGTAGATAACGGTAAAAACACAGTGGATTGCAATTAAGAATCTGGTGCATGACTATCCGTTGCCAGAAAATTGATTGAGAGAAGTAGATAACGGTAAAAAAACTGGATTGCATTTAGGAATCTGGTGCATGACTATCCGTTGCCAGAAAATTGATAGAGAGAGGTAGATAACGGTAAAAACACAGTGGATTGCATTAGGGAAGGAAATCTTTCCGCAGAGACCAACGCGGATATTTCTTAGGAAGACGTTCGTAGATTTCTGTCCACCAATTCCTCCGCTAATTACTCTAATGATAATGTTCTCGAATTGGAAACCATAACAGATAAGGGTAAAACACAGTGGATTGCACTAATGAAGGAATTCTTTCTACAGAGACCAACGCGGATATTTCTTAGGAAGACATTGGCAGATTTCTATCGACCAATTCCTCCGCTAATTACGTTATCGGTAATGTTCTGGAATTGCAAACCGTCACAGACTCTCCACTTATTTTGATTCGGGACGTCCGCAACTGCGCTTTTAAATTGGTCAAGGAAGATCATAATTGAGATTGGACGTTATCATCACTTAAGGTATTTTGCTTTGAAATTTTAGGTTCGCAATAAGTGCATCTTTTTGTTAAGTAAACTTTGTCTCCGCTCAATTCTTCTGGGTGGGTCTGTTTATATAGGAATAAACTTGATCTTAGACGTTAGGTTGAAAATCTGTTTTTACGTACAGTAAACTTGACAAAAGCTTCATAAAGTAAAAGTGCTCACTAACTAATGTGTTTTTATAGTGGATTGAAGACAGGGATGAACATATGATTGTATTCCAATATTCATCATATATGATTGAGTAGGTGGGTCGTTGACCTGGATTAATATGTCATTTTATTTTAATTTGAATCTTAATAGTGGGGCACTTATATTTTATTATAATTAATTTAAATTTATTTTAAAAGTGTATTTAGTAAGCATGAAATTTATTTATGAAGTACTGGGAAGATTTTTTTTTTTTTAATAAGTTTTTTAAGTTTTTAACTTTTAAATAATTATGTGAAAATTAGATAATCTAATTGTTGTTGAAATTACAATTTTACATTGTTTAAATCACATTTTTGAATGCATAAATAAATTCAATCCTAACCATAATTACCAAGTTAATATTCTAAAATATACATTTTACAAATACTAAAAACATATTTTTTCAAAATTTCAAAAATCCAAATGAACAATTATTATATTCAAAACCTCAAAACCCTCCAAAATATTTTGGATCTTGTTATAAACTTTGCAGATAATATTAAATGTTGCAACCATAATTTTGCATGAGAATAACAATTTGTTATGTTTAAAGAAAACACTTTTAAACATAATAAAAGAAATGGTTTTTCACTTTAAGAAGTAAAATGGGATGAACAAAAAAATGAAATTGTTCTTTAAGCCTTAAAGTAAGGTAGGCTGAACATAGAAACTAGAAAGACAAATTTCAATAAAGTGAAATAATCCAGTTATTTCTTTGTCCTTCTAGCTGACAAAAAGGCATAAAAGAAAGTTACTCGGCATATTGTATTAAAAGATGTATTATATGAATCCTTATGATTGACACATATCCAGTGCCTTGTGCAATCCATGAATAATTCTTAATAGATTCCCAATGTTTCTATGAAGGGAGTCCCTACATTTCTACACAAAATGTGTTTTATTTTTCTTTGACATTGTATTAGAACCCTTAGTGAAAAAAATTACGTAGGATTTCAGTGAATAAATTATCACAATTTTTTTTTAATTTTTTATATTTAATTTGAATTTTTTATATTTAATTTGAATTTATGTATTAATGGGCAAACCTAACACAATGACCAAATTTTTAAATTGTTTAAATATTTTTTTATCATTTAATTTCATGATATATATTATTTTTTCATATTAAATAATAACAAATTATATTTTAATAAATTTTGTATATTTTTAATACCTTTCAATATTTTATAAATTTGAGTTTAAAATAAATTTGCTTGATTTATTTTTTTATCGTCTAATATAATATAAAAATATTCTCTCGATGTATAAAGCACCACCTCACTACTCTACATAAAATCATAATAAATAATGTTGTATTTAGTAATAAATTATATGGATACACAATTACATGAATTAAATAAATTATATACATAAATTATATACACATGGAATCATATGTTTACGATATCAATTGCTTAGATTGATGAATACTAGATCCAAATGTAAGAGTTTTTTAAGATGGGGATTAATTTTTTCGTTTACAAATGTCTTTTACTCTGTATGGGTCATAGCAAGGCAATTGTTTTAAAAAAACAAACATGTATATAAAAGATATATGATTTAAGAAATGTGTTAAAAAGGCCTTATTACAACCAGTCTCCTTCTATTTAAAGTGAAGGAAACTTGTCACTTCAATGTTTTGGGTAGGAAACTTGTCACATTGATTTGTATAATGATTTTTTTTAATAAAAAAAATCATTATCTTTGAAAAATTGAATGAATTTTTTTTCTCATGTACACAGTGTATTTACAAATTTAATGTAAAGTGTATTTACAAATTTAATGTACATTTAATTTTTATGATTCTATCCTATTAACAAATAATCTTTATTATTGTTGAGTAATAGATTTTTATTTTTATTTTTATAAATTATTAAATATGAATTTATAAAATGAAAGTAGGTTTGCAACATTGGGTTCAGAGACTTCTAGCTTTGATATCTCTACCGATTTCTCCATGGTATATGAACTATATAGAGAAGGGTTCAAAGAAGCTAAGTGTAATGTCGCGACCATCAACTCCACTGTCGGGAAGGCTACTACACAGAACAATCTCATACATACATATATAACATACATATTTAATGAAAATTAACCAAACAATACAGAGTAATCACAGGATTAGTGCTAACATACAGAAATAATGAAATTAACAGTAATTCATAATTGCGACAGAATACATGATACATTTCAAAGACACATACATGCATCACATATAAATTAAGTACAAAATCAATACTTATATTTTAACTGGAATAACACCACAACTACGTCCAGACCTTCCACGAACCTCTCAGCCTTAGACCATGCTGCTCATCACTCTCAGCAGTAGGTCACCCCCGATCTGGGACTAAGCTTCACCAGGCAAGGGAATCCTAGGCTAGGCAAGGTCAACAGGAAGACACATAGTTTATGAGGATGGATTCTCTCCCAGGAGCCACTTATGCCCATTGCTCACAGACTCTCATTCCCCACATGCCCGTCCCACCCCAGAAGTATACACCTTCACTGTCACACTGGACAGTCCTTCGGCTGCTAAATATCCCTTGACTTGGGCTTCAGCAACAGGCCGGACAGGAATTCTCCGAGCTCTGTGGCAGCTACAGGACCCCTTCCAAGAGTTCTCACTTTCTCCACGCACTCTCTCACCTAGAGAGAGTCGCTCACAGACCTCATGACCTACTTCTTCAACCACGACTACCTCTCTCACCTGGAGAGAGTGTTCCACATAGGCCTGACAACCTGCTTCTTAAGCTCCGTTCCAACATAAGGAGGGCAACTGTAAGACTCAACAAGGAATAGATGAAGAAAACAATTCACAGTCAGCCAAGGGACTATGTAGCCACAACAACCCACAGTTATAACACACACGGCATAGAAAATTACAGTATGATCAGGTTTCAAAGAAGACAGAAACCCAAATAGTTAAGCACGAAATCAAATTTGCAGTGTGGATAAACTGGGTTCACATTACACACAAGAGACACGGCTCAATCCATGGGTTTTCCACTGGTTTTTAGGGTGCTTGACAAGGAATCAATGCAGATATCGAACACAGACTCAAACGGTTCAGACGAAGGATGCCTCGGCTGCTCAGGAAAACATCCCAGGTTGGCCTCACAGTTTCGGGTTTCTGAGATGCATGAGGTATGCAGAGATCAGACGCAAAGGCAACACGGTATAGAAAACGAACACCATAATGGAGATGAACCCCCATCACGGCGCGATTCTTGGGTTAAATTCAATGTTCTTGGGCCGACAAATGTTACCCATGAAGTTGCATGCACTCCATCAAGTATGCGTTCCCTTTTCTAGGAACTTAGGATAAAAGTATACCTTTCACACAACTTTGGAATAATAATAAATTATTACTCAAGGAATTAAGCCCTCAAGATTAGCCCCTCTTCCAACCTTTCAGCCCCCTCTCCCTTACCTATCCCAGTGGAATATTAGTCCCTCGTCACTCTTTCTTCTTGGTCGGTCGACAGACAACGATGTTTATATTTTATTAATGATCTACATAATTACATATACAAAAATCAGGCTCCTGGCCTTTAACACCTAGGCTCTCCGGCCTAAATAACACATAAGCCCATGATCTTATATACACTTAGCTCACTAGTCTATAAACATGATTACAATACATAATATAACTGGAGCACATCCTTGGGGTATTACAATCCCCTCCCTTTATTTTTGCACAGTCCTTAGTGCAATTTTTACACAACATCAACAAGATTTTCAAAATCTTCAAAAAGATGCAGGTATTCTACCCGCATAGCATCCTCATGTTCCCATGTCGCATCCTCAGGACCGTACCAGGTCCACTGGACCTTCACAAGCCCTATGGCTCGATTTTAGAGACGTTTTCTTTTCCGGTCCAATATGTGCACATGATGCACTTGTAAGACACCTTCTTGCTCCACCTGAATCACATTCCAATCGATAACATGATTAGCATAAGGTATATATTTATTAAGAAATGAAACATGAAACACATTATGTACAATCATGGATGTAGGTAATTCAAGAATATATGCAACTAGCCCAATCCTTTCTAGGATTTCAAATGGCCCACAAAATCTGGCTACCAACATCGAACAGTTTCCCAGCCTTAGGGAGCTTCTATTGGCTTTCACTTTCAGGAAAACATGCTCTCCCACTTTAAAATCTCCATGGGTTATGTTTTTATCAGCATAACGTTTCTTCCTGTCTTGGGCAACCTTTAAATTCTGCTTAATTTTTAGAATTTGTTCTTCCATTTCCTTGAGAAACTCTGGCCCAACCACTTCTCTATCAGCTAGATTATCCCAGCTTACTAGAGTATTTCACTTTCTTCCATAAATTGATTCAAATAGGCTCATCTTCAATGATGCTTGATACCCATTGTTGTAGGCAAATTCTACCAAGTGTAGGTAGTCTTCCCATTTATATGGTTTTTCCATCACATACATCCTTGGCGTGTCTTCTATTACTCTGTTCACCCTCTCTACCTGTCCATCAGACTCAGGATGATAAGCAACAATGAAGTTCAGATTCGTTCCGAATCCTTTGAACAACCCCTTCCAGAACTTTGAGGTAAATTTCGGGTCCCTATCAAACACAATTGTATTTGGAAATACCATGCAATCATGTTATTTCCCTCATAAAAATATCAACAATGTTAGTTGCCTTGTGAGTAGACTTCAATGGAATAAAATGGGCAACTTTCGTAAGCTTTTCCACCACCACCATGATTGAATCATGATGCTTGCCTGTTCTGGGCAATCCTGTGATGAAATACATTGTCACTACCTCCCACTTCCACTCAGGAATGGGTAAAGGTTGCATGAACCTTGTTGGGTGCTTGTTCTCAGTTTTAATCTTCTGGCACTCCATACATCTGGCGATGTATTCTACAATCTCTTTCTTCATACTTGGAAAAAAGTAATGGCTCTTGACCGCTACCATAGTTTTCTGATATCCATGGTGCCCAACATAAGGCACATTATGTATTTCATTCAAAATCATAATTTTCAAGTCTTAGACATTAGGTACATAACTTCTGTTCTTGTACAGAAATGTTCCGTCAGTTTCCAATTTATAATTCTCCACTTTATGTGGCATCTTACCTTGTTGTAGCTTTGCTACCAAATCCCTGTACTGTAAATATGTATTTGTAGCCTCCAAAATTATGCCTTTAATATCAGTTCGGTACATGCTAATGGTTGAAGCATGCAATTCATGCACTCTCCTGCTAAGTGCATCAACCACTTTGTTTTCCTTTCATTTGATATGCTTGATATCAAAGTATACTCACAAAGAAACTCCAGCCACCGACTCTTCCTAGCATTCAAGGTTGGATGATCCAACAAATACTTCAAACTGTTATGGTCTGTCCTCAGTTCGAACCTCCTTCCCATGAGGTCACGCCTCCATTTATTTAGAGTGTGTACTATTGCTTCCAACTCCAAATCATGAGTTGCATAGTTCCTTTCATGCTCTTTCAAATTTCTATATTCATAACAAATTACGAATCCATTTTGATTGAGGAATCCTCCCAGTCCTTCTTTGCATGCATCTATGCACACTACAAAGTCTTCATTCAGATCTGCAATCCTCAGGATTGGAGCACTGGTTAACAATTGCTTCAATAGCTAGAAGTTTCTCTCACATTCCTCTGTCCACTGAAATTTCTTCTCCTTCCTTTGCAAGGAAGTTATAGGGTGAGATATCCTCGAGAACCCTGTGATAAATCTTTTGTAATAACCAACTAGACCCATAAAGGATCTTAATTCTGTCACATTATTTGGCACTGACCATTCTCTGATGGCCTCAATATTTTCAGGATCTATAAGTATCCCATCCTTCGAAATAATATGCCCCAAGTAATGGATTTTCTCTTGATAAAATGAGCACTTGATCAACTTGGCATACATTCGGTGCTCTCTTAGCACCTACAAAACCATCTTTAGATGTTGTTCATGCTCTTCATCTGACTTGGAATACACCATAATGTCATCTAGGAAGACTATGTCAAACTTGTCTAGATAGTCCCTGAGTACACCATTCATTAGGCACATAAAAACAATGGGTGCATTCGACAACCCAAATGGTACCACTGTGAACTCGTAATAACCATACCTTGTTCTAAAGGCGATATTGCTGATGTCTTCATCCTTTATTCTTACCTGGTGATATCCTGATCTAAGATCTATCTTCGAAAATATCTTCGCATCCTTCAATTGATCGAAGAGGTCATCAATCCTCGACAAAGGATACTTGTTCTTTACATTCACTTTGTGTTGATTAAGGTTGGTTGTCATTGATG
>SNQJ01S0153235.1:0-19505 GCA_010110895.2 Picea sitchensis | reverse complement strand
TCTCTCTCTCTCTCTCTCTCTCTCACACACACACACACACACACACACACACTATAGCAAGTTTGGTACATTTCAAGGAAAGACGTGGCCTTGACCTAGACATGGCAAGACCTAGACCTAGAACTAGACATGGCAAGGCATGGAAATACCTAGACCTAGACCATGATTGACCATGACCTAGACCATGTGTTAGCACACAGAATTGTAGGGGGTCAAAAACACTTTGGTTTTATTTTATTTGGAGTCATAAGGGTTTATAAGTATTAGGTTTTGAGTCTTCTTGTTGTGGTCATAACTTAGATTTTGATTTGAATAAGCAAATTTTTGTTCAACCCTGGTTTTGAATAAATAAGTCCCTGTGAGTCACATTTTTGGTCCTAAAATCATTACCATGACATGTCATACCTCCAATTTGTACACAAGTCTCCCTTTGTCACCATCCAATTGTTTAGATGTCAATTCAAAGTCAGATGTACTTGTTGCCAACTCACTAGGAGAGTTTTGAACATACTCATGAGTACCTCATGCATTGATTTGTCATCATTTCAGTTAAGAAGCGTGTCAAAGGGGATTTTATGGTTTCCAGCGCCCTCATTTAATTAATTTTTTAAGGATTATGTCCCATAATTTCCAATAGTATCCTTGAAGTGTGCCATTGATTTTGAATTTGGCGTTGCAAACTTGGCACTGCAAACTGGCACTGTGAACTGGCATTACAGACTAGCTGAAGAGGATAGTTGAGTTGGATAACTTGCAAACATATCAGCTCAAGTCTACAAGAATCATCATCAAAACCAGGTTTATCAGGTACTCCTTGATGTTTGTCACACTGTTCAAATGTTGAAAGAGGGGTTTATGTTGCCTTATGCACTGGTGTTGCGAACTATTCAATATTATTTGCTGCCAACTTTTAAATCCTTTCCCATGGCTCCTTGAATCCCGCACACCAATCCAGGTTGCTTTATTGACCTAATGCATCTTTTCCTCTACTAAGAATCCCCCTGTCCCACTGAAATACCTCAGTGTTGCGAACTAGTTTCTCTGAGGCTACGAACCAGACGTTTCGAACAAGGCATTATGAACCCTTTGTTCTAGAACTATTGAAACCCTTGTCTTCTACATCTTTTGAAGTGTAATATTAACCCATTGAAGGAGAAAACTATCCAACCTGAAGTGTGTGGTCAACTCATTTGAAAAACCTAGCCTGAAATTGCATACATCATTAATGTTGCCAAATAATTTTTATTCTGATGAAAACCTTGTTTTAGCAGAGAATTCTCACTTGACTTCCTTTTATTATAAATCTCATATTGTTGTTCCTTTATCTCTCCTATTTTTAAGAGTATTTTATCTAATACTCTTGATGTGCATAAAGTGGTGTATGTAAAGATTTGGCAAGAAGAGATTTAGAAAATATTTTTGTCATTGAAACCCTATTTCATGTGTACTATGTTTTCACACACCAATTGTCATAACAAATTACAGAAAGAATCCAAGCATTGATTATACATGTTGGCCAAGGTGGATATCAGAATAAGATCAAGAAATAAAATATAAAGACATTGATCTTCCCAAAAACAACATCAGGTTTGGTCAAAGCATTTGCTTCATGCATTTACAACATGTTTTGTGATGGCTATGAGTTTTAAACCATAATTAACAAATTTTGGTGTTTTCCTCCAGTCATATATCAAGGTAATGAATTTTTGAAGAATATCAGGACACCTGTTATGATTTTTGAGATGTTAAATAATTGGAAAATTGAAACAGATTGTTACAGGAAAGTTCGCAGTGCCTGAATTCATTGGCGCTATGAACTAGTATTTATGATAGTTTTTAAGAAATTAGCACACAACAGAGTATTGTTTTGATCATAACTTTTGAATGTCAATCTGGGCTCCTCCAACATTTGGTGTGGAGGAAAAACATGATGTTTTTTCATGCTGACAAAAAATCAGCCCGAACCATTTCTCATTTTTGGAGGAAAGCTAAAAACATCACCTACAGGAAAGTTCGTAGCGCATGTTGTCAAAGGTGTTGTGCATTCTAAGAGTCTGACAAATTCGAGCTATGGGAGGGATTCCATTTGTCAGGGAAGGTTCAAATGGTTTCCTAGGAGTTATTTGGACATGAGGGACATGTGTTCCATCTCCAGATCAAGCAGCATGACCTGTTTCAAAAGGCATTTATCTCAATAGAGAAGATCCCAAAAAATAGGAATTTGTTATGTTTTTGTTGGAATCTTTTGTAACAGACTCCTAAATTGAGGAGGATCCTATGTAGCTCCTTGGTTTCGACCTCCTTAGGGCAGAGTGAGATAATTCACTATATATGAAAGTGGATTTTTATAACAAAAGAGTTGGATTCATGATCCAAGAGAGGAGAGAGTTGGAGGAGCAATTTAGTTGCTCATTTGTAAGCTTGAGGGCTTGTTTGTAATGGGCATTTCTGCCATTAAAGATTCATGAGAGTTGTTTATCAAATAGTCTTCTTCTTTTTCCCATTTCTTTGTTATCTTCTTGATTGAATATATTGTAGGTTTTAAGGATCATAGCTTCCATTGATTGAAGGATTCATGAACAACAGAGGATATGTTGTAGCTTTCCCATTAAATCATTGTTTATTGTTTAAGAAATATTTAATATGTTTGTAGAAAGGATCTCTATACAATGGATGTTCCTCATTTTGTCATATTCACTATGCTTCTACTCATCATTATATATCCCCTTTTTCTAGAATACAATTTGATTTTAATTGATATGTAGGATGTTATGATTCCATGCTGAATGGAATGCCTCCCCAAACAGTTTGATTCACTCTCCCTTTCTTTCCCATTTTTGTTGGTTTACCTACTCAACCCAATTCAATCCATTTATATTTTGATGGGTACTAGGCTTACACCTAAAGCAGTCTAGGCGTGACTTCTAGTGCTAACATTTTTGGTGTCATTGTCGAGGACAACAATGAAGACACCTTCCCTAGGTGAACTATGATGATTAGATATAGCTTTGGATGGTGAACTGAAGCTAGACACTTTTAGACTGATTATATTTCACCATCGCGACTCCACTATTCAGAGATATATTGGAGACTCCATTGTTCAGAGATATATTGGGGACTCCACTATTTTGAAATGGACAAGATGCTAGCTCAAAGGTATTATTTCTGTAATTTTTCAAAGACAGTCGGTTTTCCAAATCCAGTGCCTAGTAGAGATGAATGGGAAGGTTGCCTTCCCAAATTTAGAGGAGAATATTGGGAAGTACCAGCTGAACACTTGTTATATTTCCATGATTTTATTCATCGACTTCAGATCGTGCATGAGGATGTTCATATCAAGATTTTCAGGTACTCATTAGAGGGAATAGCTCGTGACTGGTGTCAATCTCTTCCAATTTCTAGTATCAACTCTTTGACAGGTTTTCATGCTTATTTTAATTTGTTTTGTAAGGAGTATTTTTTTGTTGAACATCCTTATGAAAAATGTTGTGATGAGTTTTCTTTACTTTGTAAAGACTTTTCTTGTCACGAAAACTATACTTGTGATGAAGAATTTTCCATAGAAGAAATTATTTTTCATGTTGATCAAGAGGTTTTGAATGATCTTCATAATGATAGAAATACCGTAGATACATTTGACATTGTATCAAATGAATCTATTGTTTTAAATTTTCATGAAATACAACATGTTTCTTTTTAGTATTTAGATGCCAAATAACCCATGTACACATCAACATATGATGTTTGTCATGAAGAAATTAATGTACAAGAAATGCTTCATCACCATATTCCATAAGTTCTTAGTGATCTTCATTATGATATGCCTTCACAATAAAATGCACTAGAAGGAGATAGACATGTCTCTGATACACTACTTGTTGACAGATCTCATTTTTAGCTTAATTATTATGAATGTAAAAATGAGCTAGTCCCAACTATAGATATTGAGATCCAATTTTATGTTCACCCATATTCACTGGAAATTGGTGAAAAGAGTGGAAATATATTGCAATAGTTTTGAAGCCAGCCCATGCTTGAATTAGCCAAGGAGGAATTCATTGATGAGCCACAACAAGTTTTGTACGAATTTCAAGATCCAGTTGTTATTTATATGGAGATGTTTTGCAGCAATAGATTTTCAATTGTTTTCATCATAAGAACAAAGTTCCTGGATTGAAAGTATGATTTTTCAAGGAAGTATGTGTGGTTGTCATTATGTCTCTATTTTTACTTAGTGCTCAGTTGCATAGATGAGGATGAATATCATTCGGTCACAAAGTTATTGTTATGGTTACTAAGGAAATTTGTATATATTTGAGGGTTCATTTTTTCAGCAATTAGAAGTAGGTAGTGTACATAAATAAGCTCACTTCATGAGAATTTTCTTTCTAGTTAGGATTTAGTTTGCAATTTTCAGCTTGTTTGTTTTTTATTTTTCAATAATGAGAAAATTTATCTCAAGGCATGCACAACTCTCAAGGCATAGACATAGTACAGATTACAGAGATGGAATGGATAAGGCATTGGAACTGCATGTTCTTGGATCCTCACAGGGAGGTCTCCATCCCCTGTGTAGCCAAATGTTAGCAAATAGAATTGTAGGGGGTCAAAAAAAAATTGGTTTTATTTTATTTGGAGTCATAAGGTTTTATAAGTCTTAGGTTTTGAGTCTTATTTTTGTGGTCATAACTTGGATTTTTATTTGAATAAGAAAGGTTTTGTTCGACCCTGGTTTAGAGTCTTTATGTCACAGAATTATTCATCATGACATGGTAAATAAGTCCCTATGAGTCACATTTTTTATCCTAAAATCATTACCATGACATGTCATACCTCCAAGTTGTACACAAGTTTCCCTTTGTCACCATACAACCGTTTATATGTCAAGTCAAATTCAGATGTATGTGTTGCCAACTCACTGGGAGAGTTCTCAGCGTACTCATGAGTACCTCATGCATTCATTCATCATCATTGCAGTTAAGAAAAGTTTCAAAGGGGATTTTATGGCTTTTAGCACCCTCATTTAATTAATTTTTCAAAGATTATGTCCCATAATTTCCAACAGTCTCCTTGAAGTGCGCCATTGATTTTGAATTTGGCGCTGCAAACTTGGCGGTGCGAACTGGCGTTGCAGAATGGATGAAGAGGATCGTTGAGTTGGATAACTTGCAAACATATCAGCTCAAGTCTACAAGAATCGACATTAAAACCAAGTTTATCAGGTACTCCTTGATGGTTTTCACACTATTCAAAGGTTGAAAGATGGGTTTATGTTTCCTTATGCACTGGCGCTGTGAACTATTCAAGATTATTTGCTACCAACTTTTAAATCCTTTCCCATCGCACCTTGAATATCACACACCAGTATAGGATGATTTCTTGAACTAATGCATATTTTCCTCTGCTAAGAATCCCCATGTCCCACTGAAATACCTCAGCGCTACGATCTTGTTTCTTTGGCACTTCGAACAAGGTGTTGTGAACCCTTTGTTCCAAAACTATTGAAACCCGTGTCTTCTACATAATTTTGAAGTGTAATATTAACCCATTGAAGGAGAAAACTATCAAACCTAAAGTGTGTTGTCAAATGATTTGTAGAACCTAGCCTGAAATTGCAGACATCATTAATGCTTCCAACTGATTTTTATTTTGATGAAAACCATGTTTTAGCAGAGAATTCTCACTTGACTTCCTTTTATTATAAATCTCAGATTGATGTTCCTCTATCCCTCCTATTTTGAAGAGTGTTTTATCTCATACTCTTGATGTGCATAAATTGGTGTATGTAAATATTTGCCAAGGAGAGCTTTAGAAAACATTTTTGTCATTGAAACCCTATTTCTTCTGTACTCTGTTTTCACACACTAATTGTCATAAAAAATTACAGAAAGAATCCAAGCAGTGATTATACATGTTGGCCAAGGTGGATATCAGAAGAAGATCTAGAACTAGAAGATAAAGACATTGGTCTTCCAAAAAAAAACATCAGTTTTGGTCAAATTCTTTGCTTCATGCAGTTTAAAACATTTTTGGTGATGGCTATGATTTTTAAACCATAATTAACAAATTTTGGTGTTTCCCTCCAGTCATATATCAAGGTAATGAAGTTTTGCAGCATATCAGGACACTCGATATGATTTTTTGTATGTTAAATCATTGGCAAAGTGAAACAACCTCCTACAAGAAAATTTGCAATGCCTGAACTCACAGACACTGGGAACTGGTATTTATGACAGTTTGTAAGAAATTAGCACACAACGAAGTATTGGTTTGATCGTAACTTTTGAATGCCAATATGGATTCCTATGAAATTTGGTGTGGAGAAAAAACATGATGTTTTTGACTTGATGAAAAAACATCATCTCAACCCATTTCATATTTTTGGAGAAAAGATAAAAACATCACCTGTAGGAAAGTTCACAGTGCATGTTGTCAAAGGCATTGTGAACTCTAACAGTATGACAAATTTGAGTTATGGGAGGGATTCCATCTATCATGGAAGGTTTGAATGGTTTCCTAAAAGTTAGTTGGACATGAGGGACATGTGTTCCATCTCCAGATCAAGAAGCATGACCTGCTTTAAAAGGCATTTATCTCAATAGACAAGATCCCAAAAAATAGGAATTTGTTATGTTTTTGTTGGAATCTTTTGGAACATACTCCTAAATTGAGGAGGATCCTATGTAGCTCCTTGGTTTAGACCTCCTTAGAGTAGAGAGAGATTATTCACTATATATGAAAGTGGATTTTGATAAATAAAGGGTTGGATTCATGATCCAAGAGAGGAGAGAGATGGAGGAGCAGTTTAGTTGCTCATTTGTAATCCTGAGGGCTTGTTTGTAATGATCATTTATGCCATTAAATATTCATGAGATTTGTTTATCATATGGTCTTATTTTTTTTCCCATTTCTTTGTTATCTTCTTGCTTGAATATATTACAGGTTTTGAGGATCATATCTACCATTGATTGATGGATTCATGAACAACAAAGGATCGGTTGTAGCTTTCTAATTAAATCGTTGTTTATTGTTTAAGCAATATTTAATCTGTTTGCAGAACGGATCTCTGTACAACAGAAGCTCCTCATTTTTTCATATTCATTATGATTCTACTCATAATTATATATCCCATTTGTTTGGTATACAATTTCATTTCCTTTGATCTGTAGGATGTTATGACTCCATGCCCAATGGAATGCCTTTGCAGATATTTTGATGCCCTCTCCCTTTCTTTCCCAGTATTTCTAGTCCACCTACTCAAACCAATTCAATCCATTTGTATTTTTATGGGTACTAATATTACACCTACAGTAGTCTAGGTGTGACTTATAGTGCTAACACCATGAACTAGACCATGACATAGACCATTACCTAGACCTAGACCATGAACTAGACCTAGACCTAGACCTAGACCTAGACCATGGCCTATACACTTATAGGTATATCTAACCCTAGGCCCCCATCTATACCTAACCCTTAACCCCCTCCACACTCGATCCCTCAATGTATTGTGCCTATAACTCTTCTTCAAGGCCCTGTAATGATTTCAACTCCATCTTAGTGCTCTAACCAATGACCTATTCCTCAAAGAACTTTCAATATTGATCCCTTAGTTCCTAGTGATAAAAAAACCCTATATGTATTTATTCATAAAGCTATTTGGGCCATACAATAAATGTTTTATCTTTTGCATTAAGAGCACACAATGCTCTTATGAGTAGATATAAATGAGATCATATAATGTGTCTACCTCATATCTCTACCTAGAAGGAATGCATGTGTGTTCATGTAGCATTTGTTCCATAAATGACGCATGCATTCTAGGAACGCACACACATTTATGTTGGCCAGGGATATCAGGAAGGCAGACTCCTCAAATTCATTCTATCTGAAAAACTCAAACTATCCTGACATCAACATCAAACATATTTTTTTGTCTTTTTTTCTTTTTAGATAGAAAACTTGTGTCTTCTTGTGTAATTGGTAGAAAAATTTGTGTAATTGGAAGACAATTGTTAGTGGAAATAAAAATTGTGTATTCTTGTGTATTTAGTAGAAAACATTGTTTAATTACAAGACAATTGTTATTGGAAAGCAAAATTGTGTCTTCTTGTGTACTTGTTAGAAAAATTTGTGTAATTGGAAGAAAATTTTAAATGGAAAGCAAACTTGTGTCTTCTTCTATAATTGGTAGAAAAATTTGTGTAAATGGAAGATAATTTCTAGTGGAAAGAAAACTTGTGTCTTCTTGTGTAATTGGTAGAAAAAATTGTTTAACTAGAAGAAAATTGTCATTGGAAAAGAAACTTGTGTCTTCTTGTGTAATTGGAAGAAAATTGTTAGTGGAAAGCAAATTTGTTGTGGTGTACTTGGAAAGAAATTGTTCTCTTTAAATATGGGGAAGCTAAGGAATCAAAGTAGAAAGTATTTGATGAAAGAAAAAACCATTGAAAACGTAATTGAAGAAAGAGAAAAGGAAAGGTTAGGTATGTCATAAAAAAATCTTTCAGTAGTGGGAAATCCAAATTCTAGTGGAATGTATACCATTGTTGTTTCTCCTCCATTAGCACAAGAAAAGAAAATGATTTTAGAAGAGGATGATCCAGTTCAGAATTCTATTGAACCTGCAATCACTATTGTTGGGACAGGACTTTTGGTACCA
Organism: Picea sitchensis; assembly: GCA_010110895.2. Classification (NCBI taxonomy): domain Eukaryota; kingdom Viridiplantae; phylum Streptophyta; class Pinopsida; order Pinales; family Pinaceae; genus Picea; species Picea sitchensis. Next base: position 10,843 of record SNQJ01S0153235.1, on the reverse strand, counting down.
TTTTTGGGAACTTTACGCAACGCGCATAAAAGAAGGAAAGATAGTTGGTGTAATTCCAGGGATCAATGGGTGCAAAGGAAGGGAGACAATTGTAATCCATTAGGCATTTTGGTCCATCAAAAAGGGCTAATACCTAATGTAATTGTATAAATATGTAAGGGTTGGGATAAATAAGTAACTTAGAAATTAGCGAGTAATAACGAAAGTGTGATAGTGGAGAGTGAATGAGAGTAAGAAGAGCTAAGTATGCACTGTATGAGCGAATGTAAGATTGAAGAGAGATAGGATAATGACAAGGGAATAATGTATGAGTGCAACACACATATTTTGTAATAGATGATTATGAATAATATAATAAGTTGATCATTGTGGATGTAGCCCATCCTTGGTGAACCACGTTAAATCTTGGTGTATATGTGTTATGATGTGTTTATTGTTATGTTTATTGCATGCATAGAATGTATGGTTAATATTAATATGTTATCTGTTTTGATGATTCTATGCACATGATAAATGGTATAATGAACTAATTATAAGTGTAATGGTTATGATGAATTCCTCCCATCCCTTCATGAATGCAGAAATCTAGTTCCTACAATCCCCATGGATACCTCAGGTGAGACTTCCCCGAGTCAGTCCATTGTGCGCCAACAAATGGTTCTGTTGTCGGGAATGAGATCTATGACCGAGGGGAATGTGGAGACTAACTAAGGAGAAGACAAGAATCTGATCAGAGGAAAAAGAGTGTGAATTTTCCAGAGATCAAAATAAGAACCTATGGATTTTTTTGGAGTAGAGTAGTGGTTACAGAGGTATGTATTTACAGACTTACATGAGATTTTCTTTTCTGATTTCCTAAATTTTTTGGATAAGTGGATACATAGATTAGCTGAAAATAATAAAACATTTTTCATTGTTGTTCCAAGAAATTGGACCCCTGATCTAATCTGGTAAGTTAATACTATAAGTAATTGGATCTCACATGCAGTTGATTTCTGGATGGATAGTATATTAGAGGAATATGTTATTGAATTTTCTATAGATTATACCCAGACATATAGTGTTGTTGAAATATATTTATTTAAAGGTTCACGTGGAAGATATTTGAAATCATTATCTACTTGAATGAAGATGTTGTTGTGTGATAAGGGATTTATGAAGATGGGATTTTATTTCCCTAGAAACTAGGTACCTTTGTGTGCATAGGGGGACCGGGGGTTGACCGGGAGATGGTATGAGTGCATGAAGAAGAGGAATGCAGGAAAGAATGAAAAAGGAATAAATGTATTGAGAATGTCGAGAGAAGAAGAATGTGCGAGAAAATAAGAGTTTGGAGTATTTCATAGTGGAAAAATATTTTGGTACAGTAGGAAGAGGATTGTGGCTGATAGAGAAGAACAACACAGTAAGGTTGAGGAAAGAGACACTGGCGTAGTGATCCAGATTAAAGGAATACTACGCAAGAGGAAAAGGAAAAATATAATCATCTCAATCCAACAGAAGGAGATCTATCACATCCCAATATCCCCACTCAAACCAGACTATGTGTCAAACCCACAACCTCGTGTGTGTCTCTGAGATCTAAAAACATTTCATGAACAATTGTAGTTAGTGAAGGAAGCAAGGATAGCAATAAAGGTAGTCAGAGTAGTGGAAGTAGTGCGACAACCCAGAATCAGTTGATGACACTGATGAAGAATAATATGTGGTATGCCATGACGAGGGTAGACCCCACTTTGAGAATTCATGTATTTCACAAAGCAGGGATAGAAGATCCAAAACAACACTTGTTTGTATATGAAGCAATATGGATTTTGAAGAACATCTAGGTTGATAATGTGAAAATCGCACAGTTAGCGACGACATTCAGAGACCACACATTACTCTGGTATATGAAGTATCAGTCCATTGTGCCTATGGGACAAGCTATAATGTTGGCATACATCACACAATTTTTGTTAAAGGAATTCAAGAAACTAAAGTCTAAGTCACAGTGTATTATAGAGATAAAAGAGATTAAGAAGTTGTAGAATGAATATGTATGGGATTTCAACCAGAGATTCAAGATATTGATGGATCAATTGAACCTCCATATTCCAAATGAGAAGCATAGGGAATGGTTCATTGTAGGATTGTTACCTTATATACAATGCCCCTTAATGCAACAGAAGATTATGTCACAGTCTTAAGCGCTAGAGATCACCATGAAACTGGAAGCATCCCCTATAGGATAAAATGGTGTGGGGATGGCTTAGGTTCAATCGCAGTTAAAAAAATTGACAAACTAGTTGAATGAGCTTGCTAAAGGGAAAGAAAAGCATGAATAAGTATGGTGTACCACATGTAGAAATGCAGGGAATCATTAGAACAAGTGTCCAACTTTTAGAGAATATTTAGCTACAGGAGCCCAAAATCCATTGGCCCCAAGAGGAGGAGTCTATTGTGAAATATGCAGAACAATGGGTCATTATGCAACCTCCTATCCCTTTATGAAAAAGTATCATAGTACTTCCAAGAAATTATTTTGTAATTTTCGTAAGTCTGTAGGAAATTATGAAAATGAATGTCATGCACTCAATCTCATGAGAGAACACACCATAGATGCATACATAGTTCATGGGGAAGAAGTACTTGAAGGAAGGGTATCGCAATATAATACTCTGAGAGGCTACAATCAAGGAGGAAGAGGAGGATTCCTAGGTTGGGGAAGATGAGGCTTTGGAAAAGGAAGAGGAATGATTATATGTTATAACTGTAACGAGCCTGGGCATTTGGCGTGAGATTGTCAGAATCCTTATACATCATGCACATATTGTAGATAGTTAGATCATGTGATGGAAAAGTGTTCATAATTGATCATTAAGTGGCAAGAAAAGAGAATCTAGAATGTTCATATGATAGAAATAGAACAGAACGACGATTGACCAAGAGTAGAAGCAATTGTGTGTCGAGGAGTGAGAATGGGAGTTGATGCAATGAAACAGGGAATTTGAATTGGCCAGTGGGTTAGGAAATCAACAAAACCTCCTCTTACATTTGATCCTCAGAAAGAGAGAGACACTTATAAGAAAGCAAGAAAGGAGTTGTTATAAATAGAATGGGTAGCAACGAATTTGCAACCTGTGTATGACATGCCTCCATCCTATGACCACTCTATGAAAAAAAGAACAGTTCAGAAGGTAAGTACTATAAAACGTTTCTTAAAACATTGTTTAGAACTAATGAAGGATGAAATTTCATTGAACACACTACGTAGTATGATCAAATAGTAGGCACAATATAAAGAAGCACCTGGTGCATAGCGAGTCATTAACCAAGTACAACACAAGAAAAGGATGAATAGGGAATCCTGACTTAATGTGTAGGTAGGAGACTATGACATGGATAATATCATCTGGGATCTGATGTGAATGAAATTATGAGGAAGACATGGGAAATTATGGGAAATCCAAAGTTGATTTGGTCACCAGTTACGTTGAGGCTACCAAATTAGCACAATATTGTCTCGATTGGAATACTGACAGGGGTGAATGTTAACATTGATGAAGTGCACAACACAGTATATTTTGAAGTAATCAAGATAGTGGATGGTAGCAAAAAGTATCTAGCTTTTATTATACTCAATTGGGATTTTTATAACTATACCATTGTTGATCTGAAGAAGATACAAATGATCTTTGAAGTAGAAGACTTGAGAGTTACTATGCCATTGTATCCCAGAGAAGGAAGACGATATGTGGAACCAACAAGGGTAAAAGAACTTGATAACCTTTACAGTATGACCCCGCAGATGGATGACTATATTAATCCTACTATTGAAGGTGTACTCAGTTGGTGAATTATCATTTTTTTCGCATCTGATTTAGAAGAAACCCTAGAACATTGGCAACAGAGGTTATGTTAGCACATAGGATGTGTACGGGTCCAAATATTTTTAGATTTTTAGTTTTGAGTCATAGGGTCTTTTAATTTTAGGCTTTGGGCTATATCTCATGTCATAACTCATGTTTGATTTTTTCCATGAGCATAGTCTTGTTTTTTAGTCTTTGTAAGAGCCTCGGTGTCATGGTATTGGTTATCATCATGAAGGAAATAAGGGTCAGCATGGGTCACACCCTTGTTCTTAAACACCATCATATGTCTTGTCTCAAAGGTATGTACAAAAGTTCCATTATGTCATTTTCAACCATTTGAAGGTCAAGTTGAATGTCAAATCTACTTGTTGCATACTTACCTAAAAGTTCGCAGCACATCAATAAGTACCTCATGCACCAAGTTCTCATCATTGTACTTTGAAAACACATGGAGGAATATTTCATTGTTTTCATCACATTCAATTCATTATGATTTTCAGGATTGTTTCAAGGAACAACTCTAACAGTTTGAATGAAGCGCACTTCTAGAGTTTGAAAGTTGGTGCTTCCAACTGGATTTTGTAGATAAAAGGATTGGATGCTTCCACCTGAGACATCATCCCAAGTTCCAAAAACACGAAGTACTCCTTTGGTGATTGCATGTTGTTTAATGGTTGATTGAAACTACAAGTTGTTGTATTTTGTCCCTACGCTGCAAATTGTTCTAATACTTTATGCATTGCCAACTCTCTTCACTATTTATAATTCACAGTTGTGGTATCCTACACCCTTGTTTTTTTCAATATTAATATACCAAAACAACATATTACATTTTCCCCTTGCAAACAGAAGCATTACCCACCGCCAACTTTGCACTGCAAACTATCCATTATAACTCTGCATTGCAAATTGTCCATTATAACTCTGTGTTGCAGATTGGCGATGTGAACCCTATGTATTTTGATAGATCAAACCCTTGTAAAATTGAGATTTGTATAAGGTTGAGGTTTTAACCAGTCACTTATATTTTTCCCCTCAGACATGGAAATTCTTGCCATTCTTTCATAAAAACTTAGTTCAAATTGCGTTGCAGACTAGTGTTGCGAACTCAACCATTGGCATTGCAGACCCTCTGTTTTACACAGAGTTGTTTCTTTTTTCTTGTATGCAGTTACATTCATATTGAATCATTTTTCCTCTTTATCACTTCCTACTTGCAACTTGCTCAACTTCACACTATTGTTGTGTATAATATTTTTAGTCAAGTAAACCTTAATTGTGCCAGCCCTGTAAACAAACCCTAAAATTTCTTTTTTTATCTTACATTTCTCATAGAAACTATCATAAGAGGTTACATGAGGTTTTCAAGATAGTAATTATGGACATTTAGCAAGGCAAGAAGATCCACAAAGGGGGAGATATTGTGAAAGTTCAACCACATGACATGCAACTCATCCATTCTGAATCATTTTTTAAGGAAGCTTTCTGGAGGGTGGTTTGCCTCAATTTTTGTCAAAAAATGCAAAGGGGACATCCCTAAAGTAGCTAAGCATTTTGCACTAAATTTTAGTGGGATAAATACTAAGGCGGATATGTTGGAGTTTGAAGTCTCTAAGAAAAATATTTTTGTAGCCACATAGATACCTGATTGTGGTGAGAAGTTGTTTAAAGTCGTGTCTTTGAACTCTTCTTTCTCTAAGGAATTCCTTAAGCCCAAATATCAAGGAGAAAACCTATCTAAAGGAGTGCCCAAAAGTCACATGTTGGAATATTTCAACAAGATGCTTAGGGTCATTCAAAGTTACTTCACATTTGAAGGAAGGTTCATATGGTATATCAATACCATATCAGATTACTACTACACTTCACTAGGAAAGATTCCATGAACCTTCCATTTTACCTTTTCAGGAGTATTGGCAAGATGTCAGATAGAGTCCAGGCTAAGTCCAAGCAGGTGGATACCAGTGTTTTTCACTCTAGTTTAATCAAGATATTAGTACTGGAAGAGTTGAAGAAGACTAACACTGACTAGGAAACTTTCCAAGCTACATCATATTTTCAGCTAGATATTTCTCCTACACCACAATCCAAAATACAAACTCCTACCCCTGTTGAGAAGACTATGCATTCAAATTCAGGAAAGAAGAGGAAGATGGCTAGGAGTGATAAATATTTTCAGGCTACTAATAAAGTAGTTGAAGGTGGTCCCTCACAACCTCCTGACAAAGAAATTTAACCTGTGGTAAAACCTACACCTATGGAAATACTTTCAAGAAAATAAAAGAGTTTAAAAGGAAAAAAACTTGTCTTTTCCCCATCGGTTGTTGTAGAAATAGTCAAACCTAGAAGACCTTTTACTAGATTAGAAGTTAAACAGCATGTTCCTAGGGAATATGATTTAGTAGAAACTTCATCTTAGCAAAAATACAAAGCTCATTTTTCCAAGAATCCCATGAATATTATTGATATCAACACTCCTCCTCATGAAAGTAATCATACTTTCAAAAGACTTGGCAACTTAAGGATGCAAAAATTCAAATTGACAAGTTGAAAAAGGAAGATTTGGAAGCCCAAATCAAGCTAAAGGATATGTTAGATCTATATGAGGAGACTATTGATAAGGAAATTTTCATGGCTAAGAGATCTTTACCCCTTCACACGAAACTCAAGAATGTATATAAGAAGAAGAGAGCTTGCCAAGCCGAGATCAGGAAATTAAAAGAAGAGTTGTGGCCCTTAAAAGAGAAAGTAGAAAAAAGGAATATAGATATGTTGGCTAAGATGGATACTAGAAGGATCACTAGAACCAAAAGATGAATACAAGATAATATTTCACATCAGCATCATTTTTATCATGGTTTACTCTTTGCATGCAGTTACAACACTAAGTGATGATTTTGGATTTTGAGCTAAACGTAGCATCTTCATATGTTTTCTCCAAGGTTACTTCATGTTGTAAGGAGCTTGTAGAATTTATGGAAGGATTATCCCACTTCTAGCGCAATTTTTAAAGGTTGGAATCTTTTTTGTAAGTAAACAGGATTCTACAGGAAAGTTTGCAGTGCGTGGACTCACTGGCGTTGTGAACTGGGTGTTTTAGGATAGTTTGCAATGCTAATGTTGTGAACTTGGATTAATGAATATTTTGAAGATGAGAGGGATTTCCAAGTGTGATGTTGAATTCGTTCATTATTTAGGGGTTCAGTTGCACATTAGAAGGCCACCTGCCTCAAGGCGTTGTCTGCACTAAAGCCTCTCTTCTTCTCTCTCTGAATGAGACTCTTTCTCGCCATAATAGTTCAATCGGTACTATTACCTACCAGGAATTAAAATATAGATCAGATTTTAGATGGAGAAATATTACGTTTATTACTTTTTCTCTGTGGGCTATTGTCATTGATACAATAATATCTCATTCACTTATGAAATTGATGAGGAATAATTAACCAAATTTACCTGATGTAGAGGCAATTAAAAAAGTTGCATAAGTGAATATATAACCTATGGAAAAGTGAGCTAATCCAACTAATCATGCTTGAACAATGGAACGAGCTACTGGCTTGTCTCTCCATCGAACTGAATTAGCCAAAGGTGTGAACTCATGGGCCCATGCAAGAGTTTTGATCAGTTCCTGCCAATATCCACACCAGGAAATCAGGAACATAAATCCAGTAGCCCAAACAAGATGCCCGGATAAGAACATCCATGCCCAAACAGATAAATTGTTCATACCGAAAGGATTGTATCCATTAATAAGTTGTGAATAATTTACATCATCAAGTTGTTAAGGGTCGTTCTAAACATTGCCAACATTTTCTTGCAAAATAGCATTATGTTATTTTCTTGTTGTAAACCTGGCACCACACCTTTATTAGGCATATAATCCTATGAATAAATGATATGGCGGATTCTAAACAGGTTTTCTTGGAGATTTTTTTATTTAACATAGATTCTAACTTGATAGGAGGTTCGAATGGTTGTCAAGGAGAAAAACTCTTATCTTTAGTCTCATATTATAATCGAGTTTTCCTGATGTATGTACCAAACTCAAGAATCTTAAATGGTGAAAAAACAGACTTTTTCTATTGTCATTTATGTTCTATCTCACTTTGGTATTAGCCTCTGGTGAAGGATTCATCATGATGCTTGCTTCCTTATTACAGTAAATGATTTATTGTTGGTAATTTCTGCAATTTGATCAAAGTGTTTTCTCTTTTTTAATAAGAAGTTCTTATTCAAATGAGTTTTCTTCCATATGTTTTCTAGAAATACTTGATGTGACCCAATACACATATTTAACTTTCCTTTATAAGTCTTCTATCTTTCATTTATATCTTTTAACATTGATTTGAATCTATTCAAAGCCTTGCTTACTGGTGTGTATTTCATGGAAGGTTTTGTGATTGACATCATAAATTGAGTTTCACATCCATTTTCCACACCTTTTAAAACATTATTATTCACATTCTGATCGATATTAGGCTTACATCTATATAATTATAGGTGTGACTTCTAGTGCTAACATTTTTGGCACCATTGTCGAGGAATGGATTGAATATATTTCCCCGGGTTGTATGACAAAGACACTATTGATTTTGTTGGTGTACAGAAATCAATAAACAGAACGAATGCATAGTGAACCTATTGACTCCAAATTTTAGTTGTGGCTCCCAAGACTAGGCACAGGAGGTATAACCCACAATCACCTCTAGCTACACCTGAACCTAATCCAGAAAAAAAACATAAAGAAGGGAAAAGCTTTGCAAGGAGCCTCCTCTTCTAAATTCATAGGTACTTTTGGAGACCTACCTAACTCTATTTTCCATACACCAGTTGATTTTCCTCATGTTTCTCATTTACTTATTACTAAAGATCCTATAAAGTCAGAACTAGGATATTTTCCTATAGAATACACAACTTTTCCCTGATCTAAAAGAAGAAAACTTGGAAAGTTTTGATTTTCTTGCATCTCGTGAAATTGTAAAGTGGTTTAGACTTGAAATTTTGGAAGATTTCCCTTTCTTAGGTTCTCCTTATCCCTGTTCTTTTAGGTTTCCTGTAACTAAATAAGAAGGAACCTCGGTTTCTGTTGATATACCCCCAACTCTATCCAAGTCCTAGCCACCTTCTGTTAAATTTGAATATTCTCCACCTTATACTCCTCCTTCTTCAAAACCACATGTTATACATATTGTATTTTTACCTGTTAAGTCACCTTATACTTCTCCTAAAAGTCAAAGTCCTCCTTTTCAAAATCAAATGGTAGGAATTAATCCTCCTCATAACAGAATGGATGCCATTGTGGTTGCTAGGTATGCATCATTAGTGCTTCCTCATCTCATGAATGTTCTTCCAGTAGGAGATTACCTTAATTACATGCCTAAATTTACTGGAGAGGAATATATCACTGTAGAAGAACATCTTGCTACATTTATAGTTATGCAAATAATTTGAATATTGAAAATGAAGATGTGTGGATGAGGGTTTTTGTGCAAATTCTAGATGGAGAAACTAGGAAGTGGTTTAGAATTTTATCTCTTGGATCAATAGCTAGAACTAAATCCCTGGATGATGCATTTTTAAGACATTGGGGTGATAAAAAATACTTCTTATATTACATTATAGAATTCGGGGCTCTTAAAAGGAAAGAGGGTGAATTGGTGTCATATTTTTCAAAAAGATTTAACAAGATGTACAAAAAAAATTGTAATGATATTAAACCCATTGAAACTTCTGCTAAAATAACCTATGCAAGTGATTTTGACCCAGAATTGTGTCTTTTGTTGAGAGAAAGAAGGTCTACAACATTGGCCCATATGTAATATGTTTCACTAGAGGTTGAATCAAATATATTAACAGTAGATAAGTTGAGGGGAAAATATGATAGAGATAGAATAAAACAAAAAGAAGAAGCCTCATCTTCAGATGCTTCAGGAATTAATCCCCAAGTTGATGAATTGACTAAGTTGGTTAAGTCACTTTCTGCAGAAATGGAAAGATTAAAAATTGAAGGGAGAAAAACAAATAGAAACCCTCAATATTTTGGAAACATAAATAATTTTAGAAGGCCAAATAATACACATCAAATTCTACAGAGAGATCAGAGAAATAGAGAGGATCATAAGGTTCAAACTCTTCTACAGAACAATTTGGTTGATGATGAAGAAGGAAATAACAAGGAAGCAGGTCAAGATATTCATTTTTTAGGGGATACATATGATTCCCCCCATTTAAACCAGACTGCTTATGAAGAATTTTTATTGTGCAATCAGTTGAATGAGTTAAGTAAAGGAGAAAAAGTCAATGAAACTCAAAACAAATATAATTTTAGGTCAAAAACAAAGGAGTGAAAACCAGGTACATCTACTCAGCCTAAAAAATAAGATACCCCTCCCAGGACAATGGTTGCACCAAATAAAGAAACAAGAAAACAAAACAATCGACCCATTATCAAGGCTCCTATTTAAGAGCCAAAGGAAATTCAAAAATCCCAATCCTATTTTAATTTTGAGAATGAAATCTAGAAAATCAAGATTCATGTCCCACTCCTAGAGTTGATGAAAAAAGAAGATTTTAAGAAATCTATCTCAAAAATGTTGCAGCCTGAATATTTTTCCCTTTCAACAAACTCAGTTAACTTGCAGGATGAGAAACCTGCAGTTATATTGGGACCACTGGTAGAATACATAGATGACTCCTCTCCACCCTTTTACACCTCTTTGAATGTGCATGACAAAATTTTGCACAGTTTTCTTATGGACTCAGGTGCATCCCACAACTTTATGCCTAAGGTTGTCATATATGAATTGGGCCTAGAAATTACTAAAGCATATCATGATTTGTATTCTTTTGACTAAAGGAAATCAAAATGTCTTGGAATTATTAAATATTTAGTTGTCACTCTTTTTCAACTACCTATGAAAAGTATAGTCATGGATATTGTAATTGCAAATGTTCCTCCCAAATTTGGGATGTTGTTGTCTAGATCA
>SNQJ01S0153233.1:4043-22794 GCA_010110895.2 Picea sitchensis | reverse complement strand
GGGGGGGGCAGAGAGAGAGAGATAGAGAGATAATGGTCAGAGAGAGAGAAAGAGAAAGAGAGGGAGGGAGAGAGAGAGAGAGAAAGAGAGAGAGAATGATATTTTGTGTTTGAATGAATTTGTATGTATTCATGTTACTAATAATGTTTCTACGTTCTTTACGAATGCACACACCATGCTTTATGAATGAATGAACACACCAGGATTTATGAACGTGTGCACATTAGTTTCATTTCAAATTTTTTTTGTGTGGAAATGAAAACTCTACTATTTTCTGAGTTGATTTCCTCATATTTAGGTTTGGGATGAAAAACCAAATGATTTGGTCTAAAAATACATAAAATCCTCCATTTATATGAATACCTCTAAATATGTAATTAAAGAAAAAGCAATGTTGTTTACTATTTTTAATCTATTTTTTCTTGACATATATCAAAATCCTAAAATACAAACCTCTTTTATTTCTACTATAACTATCATCTTAACAATTTTTAAAATAAGTACAAATTTTGTTAAGGAAATTCCATCATTAAAGTACTCAACACCTGGAGACATATAGCTTATATTTTTCTTGAAAAATAAAATACTACTTTTAGAAAACTCAAATTTCACATAGGTATTCACAATTTATATAAATAAAATTATATATTCAGAAAGCTAATTCAATTTTCTACATTACATATTTTTACACCATATTAAAAATCATTATAAAAATACCTTAAATAATCCCTCCATGTTACCATATTGTTGTTTTTCCATGTTTTCATTGCCACGTTGTTTTTGCATGTTTTCATTGCCACTAACACATCATGAGAGACCATCATTATCTTACACATGCCCTTCACTTTGTCCCACAATAAGTGAATACTATTTTTGATCCATGTCCATCTGCAAATTTTGTACTAGTGACGAACAATGCACTAAATTTTTGTATGGCTCACCCTTTTGTAATCAATTTCCTACTTAATAAAATCCTCGATTAACCTAATTTTCTTCCCAGTTGGGATTCTAGGAACATCTTGGTATCTGTGTGCTTGTTTTAACGTTAGTGTTGTTATTTATAGTGTATTTTCATTGTTGTTTACACACATGGTTATGATGAAGAGTTTCATCTTGTAATTCTCTTGATTCACTTAGAAACACATTTTCATTAGTATTTAATGAATGCCAGCAACTCTCTATTCTCCTACATCCATTATACTAAGATATTGAAGATCAACGAAAATCATATTAGATTCGTTTCACTTCGACAGAATCTTTCCAAATTGGCTTAATTGAGTCTGGTGGATTGTTGGGCATTTTTAGCATTACTAGGTACTTTCTGTTTTTTCATGGGTCCTTTTTCTCTCCTACTTCATTTTGTCAATGATAAAGTTGTAGAATTCTATGTGAAATAGAAATTTCTAAAAACTAATTAGTGAACCAAATATAAAACAAAGAATACTTTCTTTCTATTGGTTGGCATTCAATTGGACTATTTTTTGTTTGTGGATTTTGAAACCAGGAATTGTAACTAGTTACCAAACAATAGGTGAAGGGGAATGATCTTAGCGTAGTTTTAATTTTAGATACCTCATTTCTTTGTATTCCACAAAGTATCCATGTTGGTGAAATGGATAGGCCATATGCTTACCATTTACAAATCATATGGTATCATAGTAAGTTCATTAGAGACCTTGAAATAACTACCATTGGAAAATCCTTGAAGAGGGAGAAGCTGGAAGAGTTGAGAGACCTCAACAATTACATACAAGACAAAATTTTACATTGGAGACAAAAAGTGGATGAGCTTGAGAAAAAATATTTCCAAATGGAAATACTCCTTCGCCACCATGAGGGTAGAATTAGATAGGTGTAGATTGCAACTCTTGCAGTTAGAGGATAAATTTACTCAACTAGATAATTGTTAATATGGTAGGTTCACTGAAGTGACTGCTTAACTATAATGGGATTTGGTAGTGAAGGAAGAGACCTTGAAGGAGATACAAGGTGTTTTCCAAGAGATCAAGTAAGTATTTTTGTTTCCAGTGTGGAAGTCAACACCATGACAGACTTAAGCATGGTAAATTCACCTTCCAAGACCTTTTGTCAAGATACCTTCAATGACTTTGAAAACCAATCTAGAGGAATCGGTTCTAATATCATGAGGTAAATGAGATATGATGCCCAAGAGATAAGTAATGAAGGAAAAGGGATTATAATATTTATTGTATCTCAACATAGGACCAAGAATGAAAGTGTAGGATCCAGTGGAAAAGAATCCAACACAATTTCATCTCAAACCACCTTCGTCAAGGAAATAGGAACCAAAAAAGAAGGCATTCACATGGTGGAAAATTTATCTATAAAAGAAACTTGCAAAAAGACACTCAAATATTCTTGTATATTCTTGGAAGAGTCCAACAAAGAGATGAATATGCCATTCATATTTTCTCCAACTCTTGGGGGACCAAGCAACCTATATGGAAAGTATAATAAAAAAACAAAAAAGTATGGCATAGTGGATTTGGTGTGTTTCAATTGCAAGAAAAGGGGTCATAAGGATAACAATTTTTGGCATTCTATAAGACAAAGAATCCCATGTAGGAAATATTATTGTATTATAGATTGACAAGACACTAGGAGGCCAAATGTTGGAGGCTTCACCTGAAACTCCATCTCAATAACTTAATAGTGAATAATAAATCTTGGAGAGTCAAGGTCAAGGGGAAAGAGGAGATGATTTCACTTTCATCGCAAGGAGAAGCCGTTGTCCAACTACCTATTACACCATCAAATGTCATCTCTAAACATGAGATGAGAAATAGGATTATGCCAAACGAAACCCTTATTCATCTTGTATTTTCCAACCTACAATGGAGACACCCTTTCTTATATATTTGGTGCAGGATGCTTAAAATTAGAGAAGAAGAAAATAGAGGGTAATTGGAGCATTGGGGAACAAAATCCTACAAAGTATGAGTTGTGATCCAAATTGGATCCTCACAAAAATATCTTTGTAAACTTTGTAATATGCATTTCATGTTTTTTTTGGAAAAATTGAAGGAATTTTCAAAATGCACTTGAAAGTTAAAATGAACAATTGTGATTGCTATCCTTAGGAGGAAATCCATTTAAAATGAATGATATGGAGAAGAAGGGACTTCAATATAAAGGAGATGATGAGGAAATTAGAAAGGGAAGGAGGAGATATGAGATCTCAAAGAAGTAGTTTGCTTGATGATCAAAGGAGAAGAAGAGATTGAGTTTGTCCCTGATCCAGATGGATTTTGGTGGCATCCCACCTATTCCAACTAGTTCATTTTGGAGGTTTTCAAGTTTGGCAGTATTTTTCCTAGTCTTCGGGTCCCTGACTTGCGCGGCCGTTTTGAGGCCCTAAACAACGTTTTTAGGGATTGCCATAGTTTGAAATGCCCTATGATAGGTTGCAGCAAAATGTGTAGTCCTTGTATAGACCTTTCCAATGGGCTATCATGCGCCTAAAATGAAGATCGTATGCAAAAGTTGATGTACTAACTTACCCAAATGGGGCCCATATGAATTTTGGTGCTTCATCTCCTATGGTTAGGTTTTTTATGTCTAGGGTTTTTGACATTCCTGTTTATTGTAAAAAGGTCGTTAGAGCCTCATTGTAATCATCTTCTTACAAATGAGCACAGTCGTCACATATATTCTCAGAGATAATCCACGACCATTACAACAAGCTTGTTTTCCGCTGCATTTTACAGTTTCAACTTATTTCCTTGTTGAATAGAAAACCAGTTTTATTGTATCTTTGTTGTTCTGTGTTAAACATCTTTCAATAATCTGTATTCATTTTGTTCTTCTCATAAAATCCAAATCAGTGGTATCAGAGAGGGCTTCTCCTTTTCATCTTAATGCATGTCCCCAATGAGGTCACGGTACAAAGAATTGGGTCTCGAGCTAGTTTCTCTTGAGGAAAAACGCTCCCACATGCCCAAACGACCTCCCATGGCAGGAGAAAATAATGATGATGGGACATGATATCCTTTCAAAATATTTCTTGAGGAATCCCTCACGCAACATAGGAACGAGATGATGGATAGTTTCATGTGAATCCTTCGACGACTACCAACATCCGACACATCTTCCTTGAGCGGAGGCACCACCCCCTTCAAGGTACAAATAAACATCGATATTCCTCTATTTGAAGGTCAGATAGACACATATGTTGTAGACAAGTGGTTGAATCTACTAGAAGGGTATTTTTCTGTCCAAAACTTTTCAAATAGAGAAAAAAATACTTTCAAAGTCGTTCCCCATGTCAAAGATTGGTGGGAAACTTTATGTGAGCAAAAGGAAACAGAGGAACCCTCATTATTTATAGTTGCAACCACCTGGGAATCCTTCAGGGATTCTATCAAGGAACAATACTACCCTGTCGGATGTTATGACGACTTGTATACCAAATGGACCACAGTGCGGCAAGAAAGAGACCAAACAGTGCCATATTTCACAAATATCTTCCATAACCTGTGCATAGATACATCC
The DNA here is from genome assembly GCA_010110895.2 of Picea sitchensis. Classification (NCBI taxonomy): domain Eukaryota; kingdom Viridiplantae; phylum Streptophyta; class Pinopsida; order Pinales; family Pinaceae; genus Picea; species Picea sitchensis. The sequence goes on along the minus strand of SNQJ01S0153233.1, from coordinate 18,282 downwards.
AGACCGAAATGGACTTGTTCGACATCTCGTCCTTGGGTGTGACCTATCGATATGTCGTCAAAATTGAGCAGAATCTCAAACAAAAGATGCGACAATTTGGGCTTGGGAACCCCTAGCAGCAAAAACAAGGAAAGGGCGACCCCAACCTACAGAACAAAGGACAGAGAAAATATGGACAATATCAAGACAACCAGCCCAATATGCAAGCAAAGAAGGACACCAAAAAGACAAAGAAGGATACCGAGAAGTGGTGTGACTTCCATAAGAGCCTGTGGCATAACACTGCTAATTGTCGTTCAAAGTAGTCGATGGTGGCTGAAGTGAAATCCTTTGAATCAAATGCAGGTTCTGACTCTGAGTTAGAACCAGAAAGGGGAAGAAGGATCATTGATGTGGAACCTAGTGCCACTGCTGCTACCACCAAACTCCAGCCTAGTGAACCAGATAAGCCAAGAGAAGGCGAGCACCTTTTCCATTCATAGATGTGGGTAAAAGGAACCCCGTTGCACTTCATTGTTGATAGTGGTAACTAGAAGAACCTCGTCTCATCAAAGGTCCTCAAGCAGTTGGCCCTGTCGAAAATGCTGCACCTACAACCCTACACCATTGGATGTCTCCACCAAGGAAGCGATCTCCGCGTGAGCCAACAATGTCGACTGTCATACGACATCAAGCCCTCAAATATGAGGTATTGTGTGATGTTGATCCTCTCGAAGTTTGTAATGTTCTTTTGGGACAACCTTATTTATGGAAACCTCATGTTGTATATGATTCTAGGACTCATAGTGTTATTATTACATTGAATAGGAAATTGTACAGGATACTCGAGGCATTCCTTCCTAGTGCTATTTCCTTGATCTCTTCCAAGAAATGTAAGAAGGTCGTCTCTCAAATCGAGAAATTTTTCTTCTTCGTGATTTTCTCTCAGAGTAAGCGAAAGATCGCAGCCACATCCAAGGCCTTTGCGAACAACCTCTTCATAAAACATAAGCAAGTGGATAAGGTCATGGAATAATACTCAGATATATCTCCTCTCCTATTGGGTTACCTCTGCACTACCAGTTCAAGAATCCCATCGATATGACCCCAGACACACGACTTACCCAATGGTTCGGTCTACTACCACTCTCTATTAGAAAACAAGGAGATCAAGAGGTAGATCCAATAACTACTCCACAAGGGGCACATCCATCCCATATCATCACCTTGTGGGAGCCCAATTGTATTGGTGTAGAAGAAAGATGAGACCTAGCAACTCTACATTGATTACCAGGCCTTGAATAAAATCACAGTCTGGAACTAGTACCTGATTCCTCAAATTGACGACCTCCTTGATCAACTCACAAGGGCCAAATACTTCAGTAAGATTGATCTAAAGTATAGCTACCACCAGGTCCCAATAAAATAGACATATGTATGGAAGACCACCTTTAAGTCAAAAGAAGGTCTTTTTGAATGGTTGGTCATTCCCTTTGGTTTAACAAATTCTCCAACCACATTTATGAGGATGATGTAAAATATTGTGCGACCTTTCACCAATACTTTTGTAGTGGTGTATCTAGATGAAATCCTCATCTACAACAAGACTTGGGTGGAACACTTGCATCATATTCATCAGGTTCTTCACACCCTATGATGGCACAAACTATATGCAAACTTGGAAAAATGCTCTTTCGGCATGGACACGGTACCTTAATTAGGCTACATATTTTATGAACATGGTGTGCATGTGGATCCAACCAAGATACAGGTCATCCGTGATTGGCCATCCCCAGCCAAACTAAGTGAGATTCAGAGGTTTTTGGGCCTTTCCAATTTCTATCACAGGTTTGTGTTGGGTTTCTCTCATATCGCATGGGCCCTCATCCAAGTAACCAGGGGTGGCGGTAAGGAAACAATTATGTGGGGTATGTCCCAACAACAAGCCTTCGATGAATTGAAGCAACGTTTATGCTCATCCCTAGTACTTTCATTACTAGACTTGCAACATCCCTTTGATATTGAGACAAATTCTTCAGACTATGTTGTGGTCGTTGTTATCACTCAACAAGGCCACCCTGTGGCGTATTACAGTGAGACACTATTATATGTTGTCCATAAGTACCCTACTTATGAAAACAAAATGTAATCCATTGTGCAATCCTGCTTCCTGTGGAGACATTACATTCTAGGGAAGGAGACAGACATCCACACTGATCACAAGCCACTACAGTTAATGCAGACCCAAGGAAAAATGCAGAATGACTGCCAATAGAAGTGGTCCACATACTTACAATATTTCCATCTGAACATCAATTATTAAACAAGAAGTACCAACTGAGTTGTTGATTTCCTCAGCTGACCTCCAGTTGTGGCACTCACCATGGTGCTAGAATCTTGTGGTCATGAGACCTCTAGATGGCCCCACCTCTATGAGACAAACCCTAACTTCTCCACCACCTACCAAATGTTGGGAGAAAACTCAGTGGTTGTTAATTTCCATCTTCAGGACAGGTTGTTGTGTCATCTAGGCCATCTTTGTGTTCCATCAAGTGAGCGTGTGAAGTTGATTTGGGAAGCTCAATATAGTCAGGTGGCAGGACACTTTGGCATCGAAAATATAGTGGTAGTGCTACATAAACATTTCCACTGGTCAAAACTTCGACAAGATGTCTGCAAGTATATCAGGTCCTACACCTCATGTGCTATTTCCAAACAAACCACTAAGAAATAGGGCATGCACACCCCTTTGCCTACTCCTGACAAGCTATGGGAATCCATATCAATGGACTACATGTCAGGCCTCCCGTCCACCAAGAGGGAAAATGACTGTGTTTTTGTGGTTATTGGTTTCTTTTCCAAGATTTTTATTATGGCCACCTGCAAGAAGAACATTAGTGCAGAGGCCACTGCCAAGATCTTCTTTGAACTCGTCTTGGTACACTTTGGAATCCCACAAACCATTGTATCATATTAGGACATTCAGTTCCTCAACACATTCTGGTTGAGCCTCTGGTCACTGCTAGATACCAATCTCACTAAATCAATTGCCTTCCACCCCTAGACAAATGGCCAAACTAAGTTCGTCAATCAGATGATCGTACATATCCTATGCCTATACAATTCCAAGCACCCCAGCACATGGAATGAGAGTCTTCCCTATTTCCAACATAGCTACAACCAAGCCCTGCATACCTCTATTGGACACAACCCCTTTCAGGTGGGGTTGGCATTCCAACCATTGGGCCCCATCGATGTTGCACTACCCCTAGCAACCACCTCGGTCGACTTGTCCCCTGCTCCACCAAAAGTTGACAAAGCAACCCAGTTCATTTGAGTGGATCCAACACATCCTCCAGCATGTTCATGATATTTTACAGAAGTCCAATGCCAAGTACAAGAAGTGCCATGATCAACACCGGGTGCCACATAATTTTCAGTTGGGTGACAAATTTTTGTTGCACTTCTAGAAATAACGCCTTACAGGGCCCCATCAGAAGCTTCTCCCACTTCGGTATGTGCCATGCACCATCACCAAGGATGTGGGTGACAATTCTTTTGTGCTCAACAATCCCCCTTTCCTTGGCCTGCACCTAGTCTTCAACGTGGCTCTCCTTCTGCCATAATTACCACCTATATGTTGGATCATGTTGTCATTGATGCCAAAGGTTTAATTAATTCATGTCAAAGGATTGATGTCAAGTGATTGATTAATGCCAAAGTATTGATTGATTGATTAATGTCTTGTCATAGAATACTAATGTAATATTTATTGTCCTTGATGAGAATGGATTGATGTCAAGTGGAATCATAGTCATATGATGATACATAGATGAAGATAGATCAATGAGTTTTCATTGATCCATGATGCAAGGATGAAGATGGATCAATGTGGCTTCTTTGATATATGATGCATAGTTGGTTTGATGTAAAGATGACTCATTATTTTCTTATCATGGTTGATAAGGTGCACAAATGGATGAACTCCAAAGTGATCCCCTTATGGTGAAATCCCTCATGGGAAGATGCTTTCTGGTTGAGTTATCCTTGAAGTATGGTTGGAGAACCCATTATTCAGTGTGGAATAATGAGATGAATATCAATGAATTTGTTAGTGGAACTATCCTAGATGGATAGTTCTTGTCATTCCATTTCCAGTGGTATGTGGAATGTCATGTAACTCCTCATGGTTTGAGAGTTATGGCCCTACGAAGATGAAGGACGCTCATATGTTGGCTTGAAGCCCCAAGAGATCAAAGAAGTCAAAGTTCTTGAAAAGAAGAAATTATTATTTAAATGGTGACAAGTCAAGGAGGAATATTTAAATTATAAATAAATGGAGAACTTTCTAATTATGGGAAGTGGTTAACCCTAAAAATGAGGAAAATAGGTTAAGTGACCTAGGAATAGGTTAAGTGACCTAGAAATAGGTTATGTGACCTAGAAGATGATGATAAAGAAACTACTTGGAGAGTATAAATAAGAGGGAAGGGTATCTTGTGAAAATCATCTCTTGTGAATCGCTTGTGCATCTCTTGAAGATCTATTATGAGAGAGAGGAGATATGGAGGATCTCATGGACACATCAAAGTTTTGGCAAGTCTGAGATCATGATGGAAAATGTCTCGGAAGCTCAGAAACCCCAGTTTTTGAGGTATATGCGGGGTGCAATGATCCAAGGTGCATACACACGTGGGTTGAATGAGGACAGGGCGTGTAAATTCGATGAAGTCATGAAGACTTATGGTTGAGACGATGACAGGCTCTTAAAGATTGAAGAAGGTTCCAGATCTGCATTCTATGGGCTCATATCTTCCATAGAAATTCTGGTATGGTTACATTGTTGTCTTGATGGATACTCTTTCTTGTTGTGTAGTGAATGCTTAAGGAATTATTGGTATGGTTGTTGTGATGTGGTTTGTCTTGGTTTATAGAGTTAGCAAAAATCTTATGATTCAGTGCTGATATGATTTCTATAGTATACTGGTTACTTATACATCATGAGTAGCATTCATATTGTATGGTTTAGAAGCATGAGTTAGTTGTTGGAGAGATTGGGTGTGTTGTGACTGGTTATGGGTCAAACTGGATAGTGAAAGACATTAGAGAATATGATTGAAGGTTGCAGAGGATCTGAGTTGATCATGAAAATAAAAACCTAGTAACTCATATGTGATATGCAAGCTGTAGTACAGACTAGGTGTGTACATACATGAGTTGTACTACTTGTAGGGAACCTACATACGTGTGCTTCCCTACAGACAGGTCATGTACCTGCTGACATATTGATATATGTTGAGTATTCTTGTTCCATCTTAGTTGGTGCCGAGGGTGTAAGATGAGTCTTGCATTATAGATTTGGTGCTCTTCTAGAGTTGTAGTCTGTTCAGTTGTTGTTGATAAACCGAAGGATTTTAGTCCGTACTAAAAATAAAATTGTACATACATCTTGTGTTCTTTATGTTCCTTTTGGTGATGATTTGTTGATAATATGTTGTTGATATATGTTGTTGATGTATGTTCACATTTAACTAGTTATAAATGAAAAAAATAAGTAATGAGTAAATGGTGATTGCTAACTAATGAGTTTTGTGAAAGGGAAGTTTTGGGAAAAGAGCCCTACACTGTTCATGCCCCCCTCTCAGTGTAGTCGATGTGTCCAACAATTGGTATCAGAGTAGGCCTTCACTATAAGCCTTAACAATATTGGAGGAGATCTATGGACACATAAATGGATGATGAAGTTCCAATCCTTGATGAGGAAAACTATTCTACTTGGAGAATAGAGATGAGAGTGCATTTGAAGGAAATGGGAGCAGGTATTTGGAAGGAAACCATTGGTGGATCAGTTTCCTTAAAGGACAAGTCAAAGTTTCCATCTCAAAGGGAAGGAAAGAAGAATTATGCACTGGCTCTCAATACCATTCTTAGTGGACTCTCAAGCCCTATCAAAGAGAGCATGGGAAAATGGACTTCCGCCAAGTATCTATGGCTAAAGCTAGAGGAGACATAGCAAAGCAAGAAGGAAGCTATTGAAGACAACTCCATCAAGACAAACGAAGGTAAAGAATCTCCAAAAACTCTTGATTGCATTATTTCTAATTGTGTTGATGTTGGTAAAGAGGAATATATCGAAGACATTTCAAATGAAGGTAAAGAATCTCCACAAACCCTTGATTGCAATAATTCAAAATGTGATTATGTTGAAGTTTTCTCTACAAGTGAAGAAGAAAATCTAGAAATAGTCTGTGTAGAGTTTGATGGTAGTTATCCTATGGAAATAATAGAAGAAGAACTATTAGAAATTCAAAAGAAAGTTGAAGAGGGTCTATATGAATACAACAATGACCATTATTATATAGACTATAGCTATCTTTCGGATAACACTAAAAAGTTTCTTAAGAAGAGTCAAAGGCACATCTTGAAGTTAAAGGAAATGCTCAAAGAACAAGAAGAGAGTAATAAGACTCAATTAGAAGAAACGGAAGAAGAGATCACAAGACTAATGAATGAAAAAGAAGATAAGAAGGTAGATGATGGGATGAGCAAAATTATTGTCCATTTCAAGACCCAAATTGAAGAATCCAAAAGGGTAGAGGAACTATTGAAGTATCAATTAAATGAAAACGAAGAGTCATGTCATAAGTTAGAAGTTGAAGTTGTTGATGTTAGAAATAAAGTAGAAAAGTCAAACAAATTCTTGAATAGCTCAACAATATTGAATGAGATCTTGGAAATTCAAAGATCACCAAATGATAAATTAGGTCTTGGATAAAAGAGAGAGGCTACACATGCTGAAGAAAGAACCTCAAAGAAGCATGGGGTAAGTCCCTCATTCTCAAAGGATGAAGACAATGTTGAATATCAACCATCTACACAAGGCAAAGACAATTTCAAAAGAACAAAGCAAGGAAGACATCAAGAAGCCATTCTTACACCTCAAAGAAGATGGACACCAAAGAAAAGGTATGAAAGTGTTTTTCATGGTCAATGTTATTCATGTAATGAATATGGTCACAAAGCTTTGGAATGTAGAACTTATGAAAGGAGATATAATGGAAGATTTCATAACACCATAAGGTGCTGGAGATGTGATCAAGTAGGACACATTGTTGTTCAATGTCACAACATGAGATGCTACAGCTGTAGTGGATTTGGCCACAAATCCCAGGATTGTTGGAACATAAGAAGAAATTCCATGATGAGGAATTCATATAGCATGACTAGAAGAAAGAATGAAGTAAGGAAGGGAGACATCTTTGAAAACATGGAAGCTCATAGATCAAGTTTTGAGAAGAAGGGACACCTTCAAAAGTGGGTGAAGAAGACTGAACAACCAGAGCAGAATGGAATCCTTGAGGGAAGCTCAAGTGTGTCATCTATTGAAGCATACATGGGTGACAATGGTAACAATCGCGTACATGCGCAGGATGACCTTGAATAGGTCGCGTACATGGGCTGCAGCTTGATGTGATGGTATAACTCTGTGTTGCAAGGTATGACATAGTTTGTTGTAGGCTCTGACATTGTTTGTTGTAGGTTTTCATGATTACATATTGGATTATGTAAAATGATGATATAAAATGAAAGGCTATCTTGGATGCATGGCACTAACCCATGAGAATGGATTGAGGCATTTTCTATTCAAGAACAATGTTGGTTATGAAAATGAAGTTATGGAACCTTGGTTATGTGATATATATTGATGACGCTAGCTAGAGATGTCATTGATCTATTGAAGCACACTATTAATTGTTGGATGCTTAGTATTTGCTGTAGTGAATGGATAATTGAGGCTTGATCCATAGTTTATACATGATTGGTACACTTCCAGTGCATTGGTAGAGGCGCCTACTAACATTTTGATTAGCACATGTTTTGTGGTGGATTTGGCATACATGTATGAGGATTCAATTTGTTACTGGTGCATGGTTTATGTACTTGCTTGTTACAAGTGGTGATGCATGTTTAGTGCATACTGGTACGCTCATATATGGTATATGTTTGGATGATAGTACTTGGATAAAAGTACACCATTGGTATTGCTTGAGTAGCATATATTTTGGTACATGACATATGGGGTGATATAGTTGAGACACTTTATTGATTGAGATTCATGATTTTGATACTTGGTTCATGGTGGAGACATACCATTGGTAGATTCACATGGTTGTCATATTGGTAGAAGGACATGGTTGACATGTTGGTAGAAGCATATACATTTCATTGATGATATTTTATGGCACATGGTAGATGTAAATGGGTGTTGTGCATGGTGGGAACACAATTTGGTACATGATGTACTTGGTCGATGTTCTATCATGATTCTCTATTTCATTGTTGACATATATTTTGTTTCATGGTGTGGCATGGATTTTTTATACATGGACAGGTCCAAGGATCGTCATAGAAAGAGAAGTTGATCTATGATTCGGTTGAGAAGTAGAATTTGTAGCAGAAGCATATTGTAGAGAAGATAGGGGGAGACATACCCATAGCGGGATTCATTCTTCTTCCCATGATTCTAGGAGGAAAGAGCCCTATATTTGAAGAAAGAGCATAGAGGCATAATTCCAGGGGGAGCGATTGTCACAGGGGGAGTATGGGTGATGTATATTCAACATTACATTAGAATGAAATCCCTTGTTAAAAAGGGGAGATATTATTTAAAGGAAGATCAAAGGAATTCAGATGGAGGGAGAAGCCCCAAGGAGAGTTGAAGCATGGGGAGCACCCCCAAAGGGAGAATGACCCTTTTCCATTGATGTCAAAGGGGGAGAGATAGTCACATTGATGTGATTGATGACTATTGATTTAGAGCATGCCTTGTCTACATGTTGACATCAATTATTGGTGTTGACATCAATGATTGGTGTTGGTATCAATGCCAAAGGGGGATATTGTTGGATCATGTTGTCATTGATGCCAAAGGTTTAATTAACTGATGTCAAGTGATTGATTGATTCCAAAGTATTGATTAATTGATTGATGTCTTGTCATAGAATACTAATGTAATATGTATTGTCCTTTATGAGAATGGATTGATGTCAAGTGGAATCATAGTCATATGATGATACATAGATGAAGATGGATCAATGAGTTGTCATTGATAGATGATGTAGAGATGAAGATGGATCGATGTTGTTTCTTTGATATATGATGCATAGTTGGTTTGATGTAAAGATGACTCATTATTGTCTTATCATGGCTGATAAGGTTCACAAATGGATGAACACTAAATTCGTACCCTTATGGTGAAATCCCTCATGGGAAGACGCTTTGTGATTGAGTTATCCTTGAATTATGGTTGGATAACCCATGCTTGAATGTGGAATAATGAGATGAAGATCAATGAATTTGTCAGTGGAACTATCCTAGATGGATAGTGTTTGTCATGTCATTTTTGGTGGTATGTGGAATGTCACATAACTCCTCATGGTTTGAGAGTTATGGCGCTATAAAGATGAAGGACCCTCATATGTTGGCTTGAAGCCCCAAGAGGTCAAAGAAGTCAAAGTGCTTGAAAAGAAGAAATTATTATTTAAATTGTGAAAAGTCAAGGAGGAATATTTAAATGATAAAGAAATGGAGAAATTTATAATTATGGAAAGTGGTTAACCCTAAAAAATCAGGAAAATAGGTTAAGTGACCTAGAAATGGGTTAAGTGACCTAGAAATAGGTTAAGTGACCTAGAAGATGCTTGTAAGGAAACTACTTGGAGAGTATAAATAAGAGGCAAGGGTCTCTTGTGAAAAGCATCTCTTGTGCATCTCTTGAGCATGCATTTAAGATATATTATGAGAGAGAGAAGATCTGGAGAATCTCATGGCTATATCAAAGTTTCGACAAGTCTGAGATCATGACGAAAAAAGTCTCAGAAGTTCAGAAACCCTAGTTTCTGTAATATACATCTGTAATGTCCCTTTCCAAATAGGAGCTCCAGAGAGGAGGTTTAATGGTCTAAACCACCCCATTAGACTATATTCAGGGCCAAAGAGGGGTAAACAGGGTTACTAGAGGTGACTCCAGTCACAGGTCTTATATTCGGAAAGTGACATTGAGCTAAAAAGGGTTAAAAGAACTTTTAAGTCATTATGAGCTAAAAATAAAAGTCAACAGTGAATTAGGTTTCAACAGTGATTTAGGGTTTTGGAAGTCAATAGTGAATTAGGGTTTTATGATGATTTAGGGTTTTGGAAAGCTATAAAGGAAGGGTCAGTGACCTAATTCATCATTATGCATATTATGACTTCTCATTGAGGAGAAGAGGCGCATCTTAGGAGAGATAGCTCACTATATTCCAGGAGGAAAACACCAGTTGGTTGATTTCGATGTTGAAAGACACCCTAGTCACCGGGAATATCATCCAGGTCTTCCATCATTCTTCGTTGATTCTATAGTGCTCCCATATTTTGGGTATTATCTTTTAGTTCCTTATTTGTATTCCGGCTAAAATCCTTTTGTCTTTTGATCTAGCCGAGTGTTGTTATTAGATTTAGCCGCAGTTACTTATTTATATTCTGACTAAGATCCTTTGTATGTTGATCTAGTCAAGTATTCTCAGTTATTCAGCCACATTCGGCCATTTTGTAATCCACAGAGATATCATAATACAAAATTTGCAGTCCTTTGTCGTGCTTATTATTTGTTTGATCATTTATATGATGTAAACCTTTGATCCTACACACACATTAGTAGTGTTTCCTAGACTAGCCAAGTCAGGAGCATTACAGTGGTATCAGAGCTTTAGTCCTGCCAGCGTGTGACTAAAGACAATGAGTGCAGCAGAAGACCCAGAGGGCCGTGAACACGTAGGTGATGAATATGTCACTTACAATAGGCATCGGGAAAGAAGGAATAGGCTTGATTTTCCCCCTTTTCCTCATAGCTCAGAGGAAGAGGAGGAGGCACACAGAGAAGCAAAGAGAAGGGAAGAGCGTGAGGCTAATCACGAGGCAAAGAGGATGCTAGGAGATAGATATGAGCGACCAGAGGGCAGTGGCAAGGTCCCCGAAGATTCAGAGGCAGCTTTCATGCAAGGTCAACAATATGTTAGCTAGTCAACGGACCATGTCTCAGTCCTTGGCACAGGTGGTTGATAGATTGGCTAGAGTGGGGAACTCGGGAGCAGGCAATAGACCCTAGTCACCCTCTCGCACATACACCTCTGCGAGTAGGATTCCCAGACCCTTGTTTCCCAGTTTCCAGAGGGCACCCCCATTAGTAGCACTGCCACCGATAGCACAGAGGCCACCCACTCATGCCAATGACATTGCAGAGTATAGGAGAGAGTATGCAACATTGGTCTGTGACTTCCATCAGGACATGACCTTAGTCAAGTACTATGGACTCAGACTCAGGAACCACCCCAGAGATATGTAGAGGGGAGAACCACAACAACAGCAGTGTCATAACCTTAATTTCATCCGAAAAGTTGGGAAACTCACCATCCCTTGTTTTGATGGATCGTCTAAATACACTGCGAGAGCTTGGGTATAGAAGCTATACATGTATTACAAGATCAACAAGATGACTGAGACAGAGGCCATCAGTTTCGCGACCTTACACTTGGAGGGTGAGGCACATGAGTGGTGGTATCATGGAAAGGTGACATTGTGTCACAGTCGCATCACCTCCTATAGGTCACTTACAGACAGGATCATGGACAGGTTTGATAGGAAGGATCCTGAGATACGCTTTAGGGATCTAGCCCAGTTGAGACAAACTGGCACAGTAGAGGCATTCATCATAGAGTTTCAGCGGGTAGCCATGGCCGTGATAGATATATCAGAGCCCAGGCTAATCATGATATTCACAGAAGGACTCACAGAGACTTTGAGAGGATGGATGAAGGCATACATGCCTCCCACTTTGCAGGATTCCATCCTTCGGACTCGATATCTGGCAGACTCAGTGCCAAATACTAAAACTTTCTCCAAACCATTTGTTCCCCAGAGGGATCGAGACAGGAATCCATTCCAAAGAGAATGGAAGGGCAAGAAGAAGTTGGATGATGAGACTAGGTGGCAGCTTATGAGGAAGAAGCTTTACTTCAGCTATAGATATCCTTGGGTCCCAGGTCACAGGTGCATGCACAAGGGAGAGATTAATTATATTGAGGTAGCAGCAGATAGCCTGGACAGTGAGGAGGAGGAGCAAGACAGTGGATCCACTAGTTCAGAGGAGGAGTCAGCACTAGTAGAGGAGCAACTTCCCTATAGACCACCGACACCTGCAGGAGCCCATCCTCTAGTAGTCCCACAATCGCCAGAGTTGGCTAACAGGAGGAAACCATCAAAGGGAGGATTCATAGCGACCCTTTCTATTGTTCCCAGGTATGATACCCTATGTATCAGAGGGATTATTTAGGGGCAATAGGCAATCTCCCTGATAGATGGTGGGGCCACCCACAACTTCATCGATGCTTCAATAGTATCGAGATGGGCACTTCAGACAGAGAAGTTTGAGGGGTTTGATGTTGTGGTAGCAGATGGCCACATAGTGGAGTGTCTATACAGAGTTCCAAACTTAGATATGAAGTTAGGCAACTAAATAGTGAGAGACACATTTTATGTGGTTGACCTATCAGACACAGATGTGGTGTTAGGAGTTAAGTGGATGATTACCTTGGGAAAAATCACTACCAGCTACCAAAACTTGGAAATGGGATTCAGAGATCAGGATGGGAAGAAGGTTGTTTCAAGATGTATGTTGACAGGAGCACCCAGGACAGTTTCAGCCAAGACGATGGAGAGGATACTCAGACATGGGGAGGTATCATATGTCGCAGAATGCTTGATCACTACTTAGAAGGATTCAGAAGGTCGACAACAATACCACACAGAGATCAATAATTTATTGGGACGACACCAGCAGGTCTTTGAGGCAATTCCACCAGGGAGACCACTTGATAGGGGGTTTGAGCACACCATTGAGTTGGAGGAGGGGGCCAAACCTATGATCACCCCCCCCTATTGTCATACTAGGAGGTTGAAGGATGAGATAGAGAAGGAAATCAAAGAATTATTGGCGATGGGACACATCAGACCGAGCAACAACCCATTTGCTTCTTCAGTTGTCTTAGTTCTGAAAAAGGATGGCACCATGAGGATGTGCATTGATTATCGAGCCTTGAACAAGAAAACCATCAAGAACCGATACCCTATCCCACGCATTGACGAGTTGATGGATGAACTACATGGGGTAGTTTGCTTCTCAGAAATTGATCTACGCTATGGATATCATCAGATCAGCATCCGAGCACAGGACATAGAGAAGACGGCATTTTGATTTCATTTTGGACACTTCGAGTTCCTGGTTATGCCATTTGGGCTAACCAATGCACCCGCTACATTCTAGTCTTACATGAACCATATATTCAGGGATCAGTTAAGGAAATCAGTCTTGGTTTTCTTCGGCGACATCTTGATCTATAGCCAGTCATGGCAAGAGCATATGAGGAACCTGGATGAGGTATTGAGCATCATGGAGGCACAATAATTATATGCCAAAGAGTCTAAGTGTGAGTTTGGTATGACATAGCTGTTTTATTTAGGCCACATCATCAGTGCACAGGGGGTATAGGTGCACCAAGAGAAGATCAGGGCCATTCTGGATTGGTCGACACCCAAGAACGTTACAGAATTGAGGAGCTTCTTCAGGCTGTGTAGCTATTACAGGCGGTTCATCCGGGGTTTTTCTCATCTTGGAGCACCACTGACAGATCTTACGAAGAATGGGGCCTACATATGGAACAAGAAATCACAAGAATCCTTTGATCACATGAAGGAAGTCATGGGCACTTGTCTAGTGTTGACACTACCAGACTTCATCTTGCCATTTGTACTAGAGTGTGACACATTCGACAAAGGGATCGGTGCAATTTTGATGCAGGGAGGACACTCCATTGTATTCAAGAGCCAGAAGCTTAGTCAACCTGAGAGGTTGTACTCCATTTATGACAAGGAAATGTTGGCAATCATCCATGCCTTGACCAAGTTTAGACAATATTTGGTGGGCAGCAAATTCGTGGTCAATACTGATCACAACAGTTTGAAGTATTTCCTTGAGTAGAAGGACCTCAGTGAGCACCAATAGAAATGGGTGACAAAGGTACATGCATTTGACTTTGACATAAAGTATGTCAAGGGGAAGAAGAACATTATGGTTGATGCACTATCGAGGAGACCTGCGACATGTTCTTTGATGGAGATTTCAGCAGATTGGAAATCCCACTTGTTAGTGGAATATTCCAAGAAC
>SNQJ01S0153231.1:31279-43799 GCA_010110895.2 Picea sitchensis | reverse complement strand
CTAACCTCTATTTACTTATTTGAAATCTGAGATGATGTAATTTGCTTCAACTTCTTCTTCTGCTGTTGCTTCTTCCCTTGCATAAAAGTCTTGTAGCTTGTCCCAAATCTCTTTTGATGATGCACATGATCCCACCTTGGATTTCATTGAATCTGACAATCCATCCAGGATGGTATCTATTGCCAATTTGTTGTTCCTTTTTGCTTCCTTCTGAGTTGTAGTCTTTGGTTTCTTCGAAGCATTATATCCTGAAGCAATTGAGAACCAAACATCTGCCCCAAGAGATTTCAAGTAAGTTTCCATTCTATTACTCCAATATTCAAAATTGCTTACATCAAATGGTGGAATCCCATTTGGAATTTTGTCTTCCATTTCTTCTTATGATCTTCCTTCTAGTGGCTAAACTGTACTGAAGGTAACCCGCTCTGATACCAATTGTTGATATTGAGAGCGGGGTGAATCAGTATCAAGTACAATTTTAAAAAAATCAACTTATACTTAAATAATTCAATTATATCCAATGAAAAATGAACAATAGTATAAGAGCTACACCAATACACCATGCACAATATATGAGAAATAATCAATAGTTATTGTTCAAGGGAAGTGATGACTTCCAAAGGTAGCTACAACTTCCAAATATAAAGGGAGGGATAAACCTCCAATATCAAGAGAGGGTTGACCTCTACATCCTTTCCCCTTCCTTCCACCCAAGAATATATGAGAGTTAATAAAACTTTACATTAAATCATCACCATCAACCAACCATCACATAGAGCCTGATAATGCTTCCTCAGACTTCTTCAACTTCTGTAATTATTAAATTCTTGGAATAATCTTATCATGTAGATAATATTACTCAATGTATTCTCTAAAACTCCTCCAAGTTTCACTCCTTTAATCCTCCCCAAAAATAAGTTATAGAAAGAATGGTAGACTTTATTCAATTCTGGTTTATTCAGGAGAGTGAACTTGTACATAATGCCCTGCGCTCAATATTTAACATCAGATTCTGAAAATCGTACACAAGAAACTAAAGTCCGTACTATTTCCAATGACATTTGTCTCACTTAATTTGGATTCTCTATGAAGAAGTTATGACTGGTTTACCCGGAACACATGTTTATGACTAGCTTTAGGACTAGTCAAAAACACGATCTTCCACAGAGTGTATCTCCATAATTATAGCGAATCAATAGATAAAACGTTTACCATAGGTAGCTTGATATGTATTCTCAATACCATAGAAATTTAACTATTTGAATCATTCTATTAAAAAAATTATAGCGAAAATGGTAAGATGACCTGTAAATAACATACCTTAGAACACATCACCAAAATACTTCATCCTCCCTTGAAATCTGACCTTCTTTACTTCTGAATTCCTATGAAATTGGACTTGTGTATCAAATGAATGTATAATTATATGTATTTATACCATTTATGTCACTTCATTTTAACATTAGGGCTGACCTGACACTTTCTTATTTTGTAATTATTTTCTTTAATTATCTTCAGGGCCTACATGTACTTCCTTCTTCAATTCACTTTGTCATCTTCAAAACTTCATTTCTCCTCAACCATGAGGATCCACGTGATGTGCCACCTACCACCGGAAACAACATGATGTATACTATCCATCCATGGGTTTTTTTTTATGCATGCACATTGTCCTTCATGTCCAAATACCTTCATCAATCTTGTGGTCCAAAACCAATGATTAGGGTTGACATCAATGACAACAACCAATCTTCCAACAGGGTCTTGGTCTACAAGACCCACAAGTAACAAATGTAACCCACAGAGCAAAACTGTGGTGGAGATGGGTTAAAGACAAATCGATGTCATGGTATAGATTTTGGAAAGAAAAATATGCTCCAGGAATCAATAATCAGGAGTTAATCAAGTTCACAGGCACATGAGAAGGATCAGTCATCTAGACATTAACGTGGAGGAATAAAAAGTGGATCTAGGAACATAGTTTTTGGGAAATCAAGAATGGAAAAACAACGAGATTTTGGGAAGATGCATGGAAACAAGAACCCAATATTGAAAATAAATACAGGGATAGGATAAAACAATAGATTTAGGGGCAAGGAAAATTCACAGTTTGTTAGTAGTAGAAACATAAGGAGGAGACACCAAAATGGTGAATATGGGACAATGTTCAAAATCAAGACAACACTCATGACACACAATTGGTCAAGGAGATAGAGGAGGAGGTGGATAAAAGGAATATATGGTTCTCAAAGGAGGAATACCAACTAAGATGGGGGAGGGAAAATGGTGGAGAATTCTCTCTGAAAGAAGTTAGACACTATATAGCGGGCCAAGCCCAATGAGACATGGAACCTCACTACGAACGAATTTGGAGTCACCCTAAATGGAAAAAGATAAAAATATTTAAATGGTTGGTTCTATAGAAGAAAATATTGACCTGGGAAAATATTGTAAAAAGAGGCTTCCACGACCCCTCAAGATGTCATATCTGTGAGGGCTAGAAGGAAACAATAGACCACCTGTTGGATGAGTGCACCTACACAATTGAGATCTGGGACTGGTTAGCAATGGGATTTCTTTAAACGGATAGGGTAAAGTGAGATATCAAATCTAATTTAAAGAACTGGAAGACACTCTACAGTGAGAATGAAGTGGTTAACCTATGTTGGGGATTAACTCCCGGAATGGTCATCTGGGCAATCTAGAAAGAAATAAACAATAAAATCTTTAGGAATGAAATTTACCCAAACTCTGAGATCTGGAGACCATTAAAACACAATTAAGAGAGACACTGCAGAGCAGGAACTTTGTGTGCCAAAAAAAAAGGACGTCTCCCCATGACCTTCGAATCCTTCTCTGGTTACAATTGAAAGAATGGAGCCTTAACTTACCTACCCCTCGTGTCCCGTGTATTCTTTGTGATGTCAAGACCTAGTCCCCACCTCAAATAAGATTCTTGAAATTGAATTTCGATGGTGCCTCCAAAGGAAACCTTGGAAAGGTTGGAGCAGGGGGAGTGTTCAAAGATAGCGAGGGAAAAATTATCCGACTGTATGCAGCTAGTATTGGCATCACCGCAAACAATTGAACTGAGTTCGGAGATTTGGAACAGTGTATGGATATTATGATTAAAGAAGGCCTAACTAGTGTCATAGTTGAAGGAGAATCGACTTTGGTGATCAACACAACAAGAAAACTCCAATGTGGAACTAGAATTGGCAAGGTGATAAGACACTGGCGTCTAGCACAAACTCTACAATGGATTCTGAGGCACTTACAAACTATTGTTACGATAGAATTTAGATGGATACGTAGATCGGAAAACAATTTGGCAGACAGACTAGAAAATGAGGGAGTGACTCTAGGGGATGGTCTGTTGGACGAGGCATGGAGCGGAATGCCGAGTATCCAACTTAGAGTAGATTGTGAACACTTGAAGAACCTGGATCATAGTGGCAGCTTAAGAAACGAAATTCACATCGGGGATTACACGGGGCAGTCAGACCCAGTGTGGGACCGAGGAGAAATCTGACTAACCAAACACTTGGCCCTCAGATCTCATGATGAGAGTAAACGAGATCGAGAAGGGATGACAAGTGGTGGTACAAACCACGAGCATGGATTTAGAGGCCAGATTGGGAGATAGCCAGAGTAGTGTGAAGGGAAATCATGAGACGAGAAGAACAAGAGTGATGGAGGATAATGTTGCATGGATCTCGACCCCTGGGACAAGGTACAATTATAGAAAGGAATATAGTAGATATGGTAGGAAAGGTTATGATGATTTGAGATTTAGGGAGAGCATAATGGAAAGAAATGATGCGTCAACACATCAGTGTAATTGTATTCTCCACTTCATGGCATGATTAGTAAGAGGTATGGGTACCCAGGAGTGAAATCGTTATAACAGGAGGAACCGCAAGAAGGTCCACAATTTTTTGTGTTTATCCCCCCACAATTGTTATAGTTCCAACATCAGCTTACAGGAAGGGAAAGGGATTGAGGGGTCTGAGAAGAGAGAAAGCAATAAAACACCAGGAAATAAAAAGGTCATGGGGCACTTAAAACACACCATGAGGAAAGGTAAACCCCTCAGGGAGGGAAAGCCATAAAGCTCGAGGAAACTTTCAAGAATGGATAATGTTGCAAGGGAAGCAACGAGAATGTAGCAATATTCAGTCTTGCGGAAGGGGAAAGAGGCGGTTGAAAGTTGGGAGGAGGAGATAAAAGTCAAACAAGGTAGCAAGGATATGGATAATATAGCCCAGGAAATAGATTGGATTAAAGACACGGGGGTCACTCGCACCAGGGAGAGACTCTTACACAAAACTATAGAGATGGTGTGGATCACCAAAATGCTAATTGGCAAGGTGAAGTTAGACAAAGATGAGGCTCACAAGGAGGAACAACTGGATATGAAATCCCTGCTAGAAGACATATAACGTAGGGTGAGTGGGTTGGAGACCAAGTTCAAAATGTTGGTGGACATAGAAAAAAATCAACAAAGCAAACTGGAGAGGATTACAACCTAGTTTCACTTGTTCCTGAGGTTTGTCCATCATTTGGACATAACACCAGTAGACGACAGTGGCGCACTAGCCCAGATTCGCAAGACCATGACTACCTCCCCTAAAGAGGACAACAAAGCTCAAGCAGTCAGAACGATGGAACATCCCCCGATTGTTTAGCTATGATGGAACATCCCCGGGTTCTTTAGCTATGAAGTCTTACCAGTTCTCTTATTTTTCAAAGTATAGGAAACTAAGCCAGGAGTTAGTAGGAAGAATATTAGTCTGTAGTTGGTTAGTCCTGTTTTGTTATAAGTGCTAGGCTTTGAAAGTAATAGTAACTGTTTAGTTAGTATTTTGTTATATGTTCAGTCTTTTGAAAGCAATGGTAAAACTTGGATTGGATAGGGCTGGTCTGGTTTCCTTTTTGGCAGACCAGTACCCCAACCTTATAATATTTAGTCAAGGATACGATAGTATGGTGTTTTAGCTAAGACAATATGGTGTTTTAGTTGTTCTGTTTTCTGCTTGGTAGAACAACAACACCCCCTTTTTTGTACATTATGCACAGAAGTAATATAGTTTCCTTACTGACTTACAAAAAAAAAGTAAAGGTGATTGATTTTTGGATTTGTTCAAAGGTTAGAAGACATTTAAGATAAAATATAAATATGAACGCTTCAATGTTTTATATTATTAATTTATGTTTGTTTATACTATTTTATTTATTTATTTCCATTTGGTTATGCAACATTAAGATAATAGACAAAATTAGATATCCTTTGAAAATGATACACTACAATGTGATTTTATTAAGTAGAGAATTAATGATCCTAGAGCTCTTCTAGAAGCATGTTTGTAGTAATGTGATTTTAGTGCAACATACGATGCAAACAAGTCAAAGTAGCTTCAACTAGCATTGAAAGGGTTGCTCCTAAAACATCACTTTGAAAAACTTGTAGATATAAAAGATCCGATGAAATTGCTAAATGATGCTAAAAAAGAAAACCAAGATCCTAAAATCGAAGATGTACCTATTAAAAGTGATGAATTTGGTATTAGATGTTATTGATTAGGTTTAAGACATATTTGGCAAAAATGAATTTGACATATTGATTAGTTTTACTATATACTTAGTGAAAATGTTCAATTTAACATATTAATGATGAGTTATATTTTAACATTTTGAACTTTGATATTTTACATTAACATCAAATATCTATATATTGTTGTTTTAGGATGAATATTTTTAATATGTTATATATTGTTGTTTTAGGATGAATATTTCTAACATGTTATTTATCATATATTATCTGATTTAATTTTTTATTTTTATGTAAATCATTACTTGACATAAA
Organism: Picea sitchensis; assembly: GCA_010110895.2. Lineage (NCBI taxonomy): Eukaryota > Viridiplantae > Streptophyta > Pinopsida > Pinales > Pinaceae > Picea > Picea sitchensis. The sequence goes on along the minus strand of SNQJ01S0153231.1, from coordinate 37,933 downwards.
ATAACATTAAATATTGTGTTTTTATATATGAAAATATGATATATATATATATATATATATATGGTTTATTTGACAGTAGTTTTAAATATGTATGGTTTGGCTAAATGTTTAAAAGTATTGTTATTTACTTATAATTATCAATAATGTTTTAAAAAATGTTAAATAGTATCATTTTAAATTGTATTTAAATTAATTAAAAATATATAATTAAATTTTAATTGAAAAATTAAATAATATATAATAATTTTAAAAAGTCAAATTTTAAGTTTAAAAGATATAGAAATTTTGTTTAAAAACATTATTAAAAAATACATATTATACTTTATAAGAAAGAAGATTCTCAATGTTAAGAAAATAAGTATATAGTAGAAACAAAGTATATATGGGGGTTTGTTGATTAACTTCACTTCATTATTAATTTTTTTTACAAGTTTACGAGATACAAAGTCATTGGTTATATTTGAATATAATTAGGAATTATGGAGTAAATTCATTAAAAAAAGAGTTGCATGAAGGTGACGATGGTGACGAAGGTGGTGATGACAACAATGACGACAACAGTGGTGGCGAAGGCAGCGACGAAGACAACGACAATGGCGGCATCGACGATGGCGAGTTAAATGCGAGTCTTCAAGGAAGGTGATTCTCTCCACCAATGTACTGTAAGTTGGTTTCTAGCCAATGATATCAATTCCTTTTCGACAATAGTCGATACCTAGTCGAAAACACTTGGTTGAGTCTATAAAATCCCTGTAATGGGAAAATGATGTTTTTCCGTATAAATGAGTCTTACTAATAGTTAGAGATTCATAGTAAATTCTAACCATTGAGTCATATCCTATTCAAGTAGATTCAAGTCATGATCATGCAGAGTCTTAGTTGAGTCATAGAGAGTTGTCCTTCATGTAAATTTGAATTACAGACTCCAGTCCATAAATATGCACATCCATGATTGACAACAATAGAGCAGTAGAAGACAAGTTCCATAGAGTTTGAAAATTTGACAGAGAGAATCCAATGAGAACATACACAATTGACTGAGAAGAAAAAGAGATTTAAATGATGCAATAGACACAAGTTCAACTGAGAAGAGAATGAAATATCAAGCATTTATTGAGCAATTTTTGTATAATTTTATTGACCATCTGATTACAACACTTGCAAGGAGTATTGATTATGGAATTATTACTACAACGAAATGACAAGAGAAGAAGGAATTAAAGAAAGAGACATTAGATGAACACACACACAAAGAGATTCAAGAAAAATATAATGACATAGAAACAATTGAACTAATTGAGCCCCCTGGTACAAGGGTAACATAACAGTTCCCTAGATTGTCACCTTGGAATCCAGAAAGTAAAGAAATGGATTGAGAAAAATGAACGAGACAAAATATAGAAGAAATGGGACAAGATATGTGATGCCACATACCCTCGTTGATCTTGTAGAAAGAGTCCTCAGGACTGGAAAATCATTGGTGCACTAGACTAGTTTGATGATTACCTAGATGCGGCATGGGAAGAAGCATCGATGGTTCCTGAGATGAATGAATATCTGCAATTGGTAGAGGTTGGCAATGGCACCCTTCGACTAGAAAATAATGTGGAAAGCATGGAGGTCGACAAGTTGAGACTTGCAATACATAGTCATCCAAACCTAGATGAAAGAAGTCCCTAAACAATAACAGGTCACGGTAGAACCTTGTATATGTGTAACTTCCAATATAGTTGGTGGTTGTTGCGATTGATTTACCTATGAAAACTAGTATGCATAGTTGATGCATAATAGTGATACTTTGGTAGGAGTAGAGACTCTATAGTTTGTTGCACAGTTGCTTCAGGAAGAAGCAAGGATTTAAAGGTGGGGGAGATGTTGGGAGGCCTTTTAGGCCCTTGTAAAAAACATCATACATTATATTAATATATTATCTTAAGTACAAGAATGTAAATGTATAAGTCAAGTGAAGTATATATGTATAAAGAGAACGTAATGTGTGATTAGTTGGAGTGGGTACAACTGCTCCAACCATATCATTATTGTATAAATACTCATGAATATGGGACAAGAACTTGGTTGGTTAACCTTCCCACAAATATCTCTCTCTTGAGTATTGTGTGTGTGTTATTGATGTTCTTGTTGCAACATAGTCTCTTTATTGAATGCATGTTTTTCATATAAAAGATTACAACATTTACCACCTAAGAGGGAAGTGGAGCATGAGATATATTTGTTGCTTGACTCCCCATTTCCAAATATTGGGTTATATACATATTCCATCCTAGAAGCAGACAAAGTGAAGAAATAGTTGCAGCAGTTACTGGAGAAAGGAGTAATTTGACCAAGTACCTCACCTTGTGGATCACCTATCATCATAGTACCCAAGAAACATGGGACTTTGAAAATGTGTATCAACTATAGATATTTTAACAAGATAACCCTCAAGAATCGATAACCCCTACCTAGGTTCGATGATTTGTTATATTAGTTGTATCATGCCAAGTACTTCACCAAGTTGGATCACAAATCAAGATACCATCAGGTATCAGTTAAAGAAGAAGACACTTATAAGGTCGCCTTCAATACAAGCCAAGGTATATATGAACGGTTGGTAATTCCTTCTGGTTTTGGTAATGCACTAGCTACATTTATGTGTTTAATGAATTGTGTATTGCATCTCTTTCTAGATTCATTTTGATAGTGTACTTAGATGATATATTGGTTTATAGCTCTACCTGGGAAGAGAACATCTGACATCTCATGTAGGTGTTAGAGACTCTAAAAAAGAATCAACTATTGGCTAAGATTAATAAATGTGAGTTTTCTCAACAATGATTGGTGTATTGGGGTATGTGATTGGTGGAGGGGAACTCAAGATAGATCCCATGAAGATGGAGGACATCCTCAAGTGGCCATTTTCTATTAATGTCACTAAAGTTAGAAGTTTTTTTGAGGCAGTGTAGTACCTACAAAAGTTTATATCATCATTTTCAATTGTAGTTGCACCACTTCATGTGATGATATCTAGTGTTAAGAGTTTCCAGTGGGGGAGGAATAAGCATAAAGATTTCAATGAGATAAAATGGAAGATTAGTCAAGCACTATTTATTGCATTGTCTAATTTGAAAAATCCTTTCAAAGTGGAGATAGATGCAGGTGGATATGAAATGGGATCAATATTGATGTAGGGAGTTAAGCCGATATGATATCATTCTAAAATGTTTAATGGTGGAGTCCTAAAATACCCTATGCATGATTAAAAAATGTATGCCCTTGTTCAGGATGTTAAGAAGTGGAAGCACTATCTGATGGAAAAAAAAAACCATTATCCACCCTAATCACCAACAACTACAGTGTTTGTAGGGCCAGAGAAAACTTCAACAAACCAAACACTACAAGTTGTCAAGGCTTTTGCAACAATTTCATCTAGTCATCATGAAATATAAGAAGGGTAGCACTAATAATTTGGCATGCATACTTTTAAGGCCACCCACATCAAATATTACAACTTTGGGAACTCTTATGAACATGGATCCTTTTACCCATGATGCATACAAAGAGGCATACACAAAAGATGAATAATTTAAAAAGGTGTTTCAACAACTACATGGTCAAATTCATGTAGAAGAAGGTGACTCTCCAAAATGGGTTACTCTACAATCTAGACAAGCTCTATGTCCCTAAAAGTAAAATATTGTAGCTTATCAGAGAGTCTTACACCTCCAAGGTTGCAGGACATTTTGGTCTTGGGAAGACAATTACCAACTTACAGAGGTATGTTTATTGGCCCATATTCCAAGAATATTTAGCTCAATTATTAGATAATGCATACTAATTTTTTGTACCAACAAGCCTCGTAGAAGAAATAAATGTTTATAACATCACTTAACTATACCCACTAAACCTTGGGATAACATCTCCATGGATTTTGTGTGTGGTTTTCCAACAAACAAGAAGGGACATGACTATATGTTTGTGGTAGTTGACAAGTTCAACAAGTTGTGCATTCTAATGCCTTGTAGAAAGACCATGAAAGCACAAGAAGTGGTAAACATATTCTTTGAAAATGTTTGTCTCTCTTTGGGATACCAAGGAGATTCATCTCAGGTAGGGATACCAAATTTCTCAATGCCTTTTTACGTACACTTTGGGAGAAGATGGAAACCAAGTTGAAGAGATCTACAACTTTCCATTCATAGATAGATGGGTAGATAGAATTAGTCAGCATGAGATTGGTTCATTTTTTGAGGAGTTACAACAAGAAGCATCCAAAGACCCGATATGGAAATTTGATTTATATTCAACACTCTTATAATATAGATATCCATACTTCTATTTGATTTTCCACCATCACACTTGGATGTTTTATATGTATAGCAAGGAGTGATGGAAGAATTCATAGGCGATGCATTGAAAGTAGAAAAAGTTGTTGAAAATATTCAACATACCCATTTGCAAGTATGACAGGCATTGAAGAAGTCATAGGAAAATCACAAGGCCTGATTAACATATACTAGATAAAACATTTAGGGTTGAATATAAAGTTTAGCTGCATCTAAATAAAGAAAGGTTATAGGGTCTTCATAAGAATATCAAGGCTCCACAGTATGGTCCTTTTGAAGTATTGGAAAAGGTGGGTTATATAACGTCCCCAAGTCCTTGCCTAGGACATGGCACATGTGTTTCCACTCTAAAAATTGTCTTCACATGTCCAACAAAGCTTTCTGATAAAAAATATGTAACAAGTATTCTTTGCATATGCTACAATCATGCCAACTAACTAATAACATTCACACATGCATATTCAAATACATTCATAACTAATCATGTAAGACATTCATCAATGAAATATGCATCAAAAAGATAATTAACACAACATAAAAATAAACACAATTCACACACACATTTAAGCATAACAATGAAAACATAATAATCCTGGAACTTATCATTTAGATAATCACCAACTATTTGTAGACCTCATTCATTCCTCTCAACCATATACATTGTTGTTCTAAATCTCAACAACAGGTCACCCAAAATCCAAGGCTATGATTCCACTAGAGAAAAGGCTCTCATGTAGGCTAACTAAGGTTTAACAACACATAGCTCAAGGCAAGTCCAATGCATGGATGCTTTTAGGGTCTAAATTTCTCTCATGGGCTAATTTTCCATAGTTTTTCCAAAAACGAGATTCACTATTTTAAAAATAATTCGCCCAAATTCTATAGGATAAAATTATTTTACCTTAAAAATCGCCAAAATTTTATAAAAACTATATAAAATCCTTAGAAATTTGAATATTTTTACAAAAATATCACCAAACAGTTATAGTTGGCATATGAAGGATAAGTAAGATTCGCCAAGGTTTCTACATTTTAAAATAAATTTCCATCCTTAAAATCATCCCTAGTCCAATGGCACCAACTCCAATGGTAATTCCACAACCTCTCATTCCCCTCAGCCTGTCCCACCCAAGGGAATGTACCCCCTTCTTTGCCACTTCATTCCTTCAGGTTGTCCCACTTCCCTTCCAAGGCTTTAGCAATAGGCCAGCTACAAAGTCTTAGATCTCTGTCGAAATAGGAGCATAAGCCTACTCTCGAGGATCTTACAAGTACCCGTTAGGCCAACACACAGGGAAAACTATTCCCAAGAATTCCCCCCTATGGTCTTATCCCTTCCCAAGGAAACCCAGGGAGAAACATCACACCCAAACCACCAAGGATTTACAGGGTAAAATGTTCAACATCTCACTCCCTCATTTTTGGTTCGAATTCTTCTCTCCATCTCATAGTCTCCACTAGTCAACAATATTCTTCTCTCTTGAACAATTGAAACATGAAGGAATGATCCCCCTTTCCACTGAGACTCAACATTATAAATGCATGCTCTTTTCATGACACTTTTCATACAAGGAAACCTCTTTATCCCACTTGGTGTAAATCTTTTGAACCTGCATAGAATAGATCTAGCTAGAAAATAACACACACATTTGCAGAGAGAAATTGAGAAATAAGAAGCAAGAGAGAAAAAATGGAATAATTCTCATTAACCGAATGAATAATGAATAATTTACACATGATATACTCTGTATAATTCAACCAGTGTACATTGAAGGAGAAGACAATGCACCATAGTGGTGGTCTAGAGTGATATGGGCACACACCAACAATTACGAGATTAAAATGCCACCTAGTCTAGTCTCTCGGGATATTACAGGAGTGAACTGCCACCTAACTGAGTTAATTATTCTATCAGTATTTAGTTAACTGGCTGAAACAAAGTGAAGTGAGGAGGAGATTAGGGAATCATGGGTAATGCGCTAGTATGGTGATGATCCCAAGGACAATGCGCATTAGCTGGTGATGATCCCAATGTTGCATGGTGACAATACCAATGTAGCATCTAGACTCCACTCAAATGATCAAACTGAAGTGAAAGTTGAAGAGAATATTCTCCCTAGAGAAATATTCTTCCTAAAATATAGGAGACTGAATAACGACTAATAAAAAAGGAAAAACCTGAGGAAATATAAATCCTAGGTGTGTGTGAAGTAACTCCAACACCCCGCCTAAACATCACTATGGTGAAAATAAAGAATGGGTCCCAGAAAAAATTCCATGTTAGGTACCCAAATACAAAAGATACACTGAA
>SNQJ01S0153231.1:3423-20995 GCA_010110895.2 Picea sitchensis | reverse complement strand
TTGTAATTTAGATTAGTAATGTTATTTTAATTATGTCGGCTTTAGGCCATTATTTGTAATTATACCTCCTAGTCTCCTATATATACCAGGGAGACATTTTCATTTTGAATCATCTTGTACTTGAACATTTAAGTGGGGTAAAACGAGGTTGCCCCCTCGAAGAGGCTTATTATCTGAAATTATCTATTTTTCAAGGCGTTGAGTACTTTTCCTGAGGTTTTTCTATGCTATATTGATGTTTGGTTCTTAACAGTATCCAAGGGTTCTACAGTCAAGGGTTTTCCCTATGCTATAGCTCTCTGATATATGTGTGGGTTCCAACAGTAGTACTCGACCCAATATATTAGGGCACCGACAAAGGAGGATAGATCGTGACCTTAGACATACTACCCGACTACCCAGGTACTAGAGAGTATCTTCCCAAGTGTTGTTCTCATTGTCACTATAGCATTCAGGCGAACGATCAGTTTATCTATGGAGGGCTTCAAGAGATCTAGGTTGATCTGTATACATGTTTTGTCTGATGTGCTACCACTCGAAGGGGTACCAACAGGGGTTAAAAGGGTGGACAACAAATGTGCGCTTAAGTACCACTTGTATTTCCTGCATACATGACTCCCCGACTGTGGGTTTATGTGCGTAACAACAGATATTTGTAGCTTTAAGATGTCGAAGTATGTATCTACCTTGAAAAAAAATTAACCCACAATTTTCTACCAAGGAAAGTGCTCTGATACCACTTGTAAGGTACCAAATCTGTTATATTAGAAGAATAGAGAAAAAATGCAGAGAATAACACTAAGATAGCAACAAAAGACTAAAATATTGCAGAAATAACATCAGAACAACAAATTATATGGAACCAAAACACCATAATTATACCTTTATTGGTAGGAAACAATGTTCACTTGCCTCTTCAAGGGAGAAACCTCTAGCAGAGAAGAGCTCTATTACAATATTTTTCCAAGACAAAACTTCTCATACCCTCTACTCTTATTTATACTAAATCTATATATCCCAAAGAGAAATCTAGAGGAAGATCCTTCTAGAAGCAGAAGCTTCTATTAGGTCTTATTACAATTGTCTTGTTCCTCCTTATTGTTAGGCCTTAATATTAATATTGACCTTTATTACATGGAAATATATTATTCTACCCACTTGAGGGGTTAGGTAGGTTAGGTCCCTAATAATTTATATCTAGTGTGTTCATCATGTAAGTTGTCTTGGACACTAGAGAAGCTCCAAGAATTAATTCAATGGAGAAATCAATATCTCTCCTAGGTGGAAAACCTGGTATTTATCCAAATACATATTCAAAATCTCCCAATACTACATAATCTTCAAGTTTTTACACCTTATCCTTGGCTTCCTATTCCATATAAGATGCATAAATTTGAAATTATTTCCTTAATATCCTTTTCAGTTATAAGGATGAAATTTCTCTGATTGTTACTGCTCTCATAATACACTGAGTTGATCTCAAGTTCCTTTGTTCATTAAAACAAGTGAGTGCCTTGTTTTAATAGTCTAGTAAAACATTATGCTTGTTCAAACAATCCATGCCAATTAGGATGTCATAAGAACCTAATGGTATGATGTTTAAATCTTCTTTTTTGTTGAGTCCATTCATGTCTAATGGATAATCCTTAACCATATCATTGGTTCTTCTATTAGCTCCTATAGCTATATGAACTAACCATAATTTCACATGCTTACTTATTTGTAAATGAAACTCTCAACCAACTTAGGATCTATGTAACTATGACTAGCTCTTGAATCAATTAAAATTTCTATAAGTTGATTTTTAATCTCACCTTTAAATTCAATGATATTATTGATATCGAAAATCAACTTCATAGTTGTCCAAATTTGCATAAATCCTTGGCATGCTTATGCCCATGTCCTCCACTATATCAACCTCCTGAATGTTGTTCATAGTCCTCCTTTCTCCTCTGTGAGGGAAATGTCTCTATATGCGATCTCCCTCACATGCCCGACATTTAATGGGTTGTTTTCTTGATCTTTTTACCAAATTCTATGACATATTGGACTAATTTTATTATGGTTGTCACTGGAAATTATTTATGAGGAAATGTGGCTTGAACCCTTTTCTTCTCTGCTCCATATTGTAGAGATTTTTACTCCAGCATCTAGGTACTTTTTTATCTAGTGATTTATTTACTGCAATCGGATTAGCATCTCCCAAAACAATAATACATAACTGAAATATTCAACTCAATATCATGCAGTGGAAGCATAAACTAGGAAACCAAATCAAGCACACATAAACACCATAATTTTTGGGTAAATACCCCTGGAAAAACCACTAAGGGAAAACTAGTGCTGAGAATGATTTTATTATGCTAAAATTATGGCTCCTGTAACAGGGATAATGGGCCATTGAGAGAAATACAACTGCAGACTAACCTGGAAAGGGATGACCTATTGTACAATCAATTTTGTCACACTTTTCTAGGAATCTATGACTGTCTCTCCAGTGACTCGTGGATGTTCATGAATTTCCCCATTGTGACCTATGGATTTCCATAACAGTATCTCATATGGCCTGTGGATGTGTACAGAAAGCTCCGTACGTTCCATCACTCTATTTGGATTCCTTCTGTTGAAACCCACCTGTGTATTCCTTTGTTCTCTCTTCTCCTTGACTTGCATGATCTCTAGATGAAGTTTCTTCTTCACCTATCCAAGATCTTGACCCATATTCCTTTGTGTTTCAATATTTTTTGTCGACTCCCTCAACACCTATCAAGTCAAGTCAAGTGTCTTTCTCCTTCACTCTAGCCTTTCTTTTATAATCATGAGTTACAAACTATTTCTAATCTCCAAAGTGATCTACGGTTGAGAATACTTCTCACACTCACTTTGATATTTAGATTACATGATGCATGCTAAGTACTTTTAGCTTGTCTCATGAATAACTCAATTAAATAATTACATAATTAATTAATAAAATCAATTTACTTTAATAATTCCTTTAACTAAAGTAAATTCAAGAGTACAAGGATTTGGACAATTTCCACACATCTAGACACATAGACTTGCACGTAAATACATGTCTTATGCTACCACTAACATCAACACAACCTCTTAGCGAGGAAGGTATTTCCCGAAGAGCCACCTGGAACTGGTTCTACCTCTGACTCTAGAACAATGTCACACACATCATCCTACATACTCGTATTCCTCCAACCCTGTTGGTTAGCTTCTCCTTGAATACTGGAAGTCTCGGAATCGATGACTCTACATATCAATGCCATGAAGATTAAAAAAATTGTTGAAGGTCTACTCTCCCTCAATTTTCTCCTAGAAGATTCCTTCTCCCGAGCATCCATCAATGTCATCTTATACCAACTCAGTCTCCTGACAAAAATGGAAAGGGCTATCTCCCTCTTCCCCTCTAAAGGTTCACTCCCCACATTGGAATTATGTGAACTATGCTCATCCTTCAGCTACTCACCCTTTGGAGCCTCCTGCTCCCTATCCTCTATCACTGACATTGATCCATGATATAATATCCCCTTGTATCTTCTTACATGTTGTCCCAACAACCTATATAACCTTCCCTCTTTGAAAAAAATTATCATTGTTGTGTCAGGGCTAGCTCACTCTAAACATATGAGTACTTTCCCTTTTTTAAATGAACTACAAAACCCATGTCCTCCAAAACTAAAACTGAGAGCAAGTGTTTCTTCAGTTCTGGTACATAAATCACATCCTTGTCCTCGAACAAAGCTCATGACTCAAGTTAGAACGTGATATTTTCCTTCCCCTTCATTACATACTTGGCATCATCACCAATATCCACATGGATCCCTGAGTCCTTCGTTAGAACGTTAAATAGCTCCTGTGCTTCTAGCTCTAGTTGATTTTATTAAAATAAAATATTGGGCTCCCATCCTGGGATAATGGTCCACCCAAGGAATAATACAATGCAACAAATATCCTACCTCAATATGGGTCCTTCAATATTTTTGGTGTTTATCTCCCTTGTTTCCCTTGTTCTCCTTTCCTTGAACCTTTCCCTACACACTTGGAAGAAAGTCCTTCTCCACCCAATTCAATGAGATCTCCTATGTCACTCTATGTGGATTTTATGTTCACTGAGAAACAACCAATACCTAGAATCGAGCACCTATGTTGTTGTTGTATGAACCTGTACATGCAACTTCTCTACTGCTGCCCTGTCAGCTTCTCTTCTTATCTGGATTGAATATATCTCTTGGTGAAATTTCTTCTTCACCATGTGCTAAGATCTCTGTGAGAAAAATTCCTTGTTTACTCTATCTATGAGTTCTCATGTGGCTCACATATCTATATGAAATTCCTCCATGACCTATCTGAGATCTCCTTGTTGACTACCTGGGCTCCTTCCATTGCTCAGCAAACCACCCTACTGAAAATACCTCTATATTGCCATGTACCTAGAAATTGGTTCCTTGATTTATGTCTTCCAGTTTAAAGATCTGTTAAGATATCCTACAAATATAACTGATCTGCTATAAAAGATAGTGGATATGTGATTATTCCTTCAAGAACCCACCTTGGCACTCCTAATCTCATATATCTTCTCCTCTAACCCTAGATATGAACTTGATCTCCACTGTGGACACTCAAATCTCATAGATTTGTTGATACTATATGCACTTAGTTTTCTCCCAGAGTAATCTGGCACTAACACCATTTATAAATTATTAATACAACACCTAGGTACTTTGTTATCTAGTGATTTCCTTACTGCAATCATATTAGCAACTCACAAAACAATAATACACAATTGAAATATTCAACTCAATATCATGCTACGAAAGCATAAACTAGGAAACCAAATCAAGCACACATAAACACCAAATTTTTTGGGTAAATACCCCTGGAAAAACCCCTAAGGGAAAACAAATGGTAAGAATGATTTTATTATGCTAAAATGAGGGATCCCATAACAAGGATAATATCCAACTAAGAGAAAGTCAACTGTAGATTGACCTGACAAGGGTTGACATGTTGTACAATCAATTCTGGCAAACTTTTCTAGGCATCCATGACTATCTCTTCAGTGACCCATAGATATCCATGACTTTCCCCACTGTGACCCGCATATGTCAGCGACTATCTATTATGTGGCCTGTGGATGTGTATTGAAAACGTGTATGGAAATGTTTGTACGTTCCAGCACTCTCATGTGGCTTCCTTCTATTGAAACCCACATATGTGTGCCTATGTTCTCTCTTCTCCTTGACCTGTATGATCTCTAGATGAATGTCCTTCTTCAAATATCCAAGATCTTGAACCAAAGTCCTTCATCATTCAATACTTTGTTTTGAATCCCTCAACACTTGTCAAGTCAAGTGAAATTCCTTTCTCCTTCACCCTAGCCTTGCTTTTATAATCATGAGTTACAATATATTTCTAATCTTCAAACAGATCTACGATTGAGAATACTTCTCACATTCACTTTGAGTTAGACAACATGTTGCATGCTAAGTAATTTTATCATGTCTCATAAATAACTCAATTAACTAATTACATAATTAATTAATAAAATATTTTTTCTTTAATAATTGCTTTAACTAAATTAAATTCAAGAGTAGAAGGCTTTGGACGATTTCCACATGTCTAGACACATAGATCTGTGCAGAAATTCCTATCTGATGTTATCACTAACATCAACACATCTTGCCTTTATTTTTTTCAACCCAAGCTATCTAAAAGGTTGATCCTCCTTTATGTTGATCGTAAAGGTACTTAGCTCTCCTTATGGTTTTCTCCAATGTCTTGGGCTCATCATATTGTATCTTATCATTGTATATTGAAGGTATCCCACTCAGAAATATTTGAATTTTGACTTTCTCATCCTTGATGAATTCAACATACCTCAACAACTCCAGAAAATTCCTCTCATATTCATCCATGGTCAGGCTCCCAAGCTTGAGTTCAAAGAACTCCTTCATTTTTATTTCATAATAACATTGGGACAAGTATTTCTTTTGAAAATACTTTCTAAATTTCCTCCATAATATCTTCTTCTCATTAATGTGCTTAACTTGCATGAGATGGTCCCACCATGCTAATGCTTTTCCTTTTAGTTGGTATATTGCAAATCTAGCTTCTACATGTGAGGAATAATTGTTAAACTAGAAGTACTTCCTCATGCCTAACAACCATGCCTTTGCATCCTCATATTTATTATGATCACCATCAAAGGTAGGATATTTTATCTTTTTTATCTCCTCTTGAATCCCATATACTCCAATCCTCATCTTATGTTGTATAACAGGACACATACTTGGACTTATTTCTTCTCTTGCATAAGTATGTGGCCTTATAATTGAGTGTCTTGGTGAATGGTGTTGAGACCTACCAACACTTCTATATTCTTCCCTCCTGGTATGAGATCTATGATCCTCTACCTTCCTTGAATCTGGTTCCTTATCCTTCTTTTTTCTACAAATTGTCCAAGCTCTGCCATAGCTTGTTATTGATGTTGTTTTGTTTCTCTTGAGATTTCATCAACCTCTCATTATCATCTTTATATCCTAGCACATCTCTTTGAAGACTCTTTATTGTCTCCACCATATCAATACTTTATGATCTACCTTCTATGTTCCCATTTGATTCAGTCTCAACACCTCCCAAGATGGCATTCATCCCCCTAACTTCATCCTCTTGAGTATCATATATTTCAATGATATTCATACTATAGTGTTCTTCTTGTAACATTTTGTAGGCACAATGTGTATCCAATAAAAAATTATTATATTAGACATAAAACAAATCTGGAAAAATTCACACATCATTTCCAATCCATGAAGGCACCTTCTTTTATTTATTGGAGAAAATTGTTATTCATCTATAAATACTCAGTGGATAAATTGATTTTTCTCTCCAACAACTTTCAATTGACTATTAATTTTCTCAATTATAAGCTTTGATCAGAAATTTATGGCTCTTTGAAAATCTGCTAAAATACCAATTTTCCTTCTTTTTCCATACCTATAAAATTTTAGCCATAGGCGGCTTGCCTACATGTCACCCTACTTATATGGCCACTGCTGAAGTAGCTATTGATCTGGTTGCTAACGTATATTTTTCATCATGGCACCACTATCCACCTAGAGCCCTAGGGTAATGTTGTGTCACCCCTTATTCCATGTTGTCCCTTCCTTAGATATCCAAATTTGACTTTTGAAACAAAGGGACTTTTTTCAAAATTTTTGATTTCTGGATCTTTGGATGGTCCTAGTTCCTACATCCAGGTTTCAACATCTGACATCCAATTTTTTTCTAAATTACCTTATTAATAAATATCATATTTTCTCCATTATGGGCTCTATATTCCACTGATTTGAGGTTTCATCCATTGATGCTTTCTATCTTAGATCCTAACCATCTATATCTTCTTGATATATGCACCCTATGCTCGTCAGTGATCTTGTAGATGCTAACATTACATATTGATGATGTGGCATGGAACATGGTTGTTGATGTGTTACTTGAGTCCACATGTCATGCTCCATGATTGTCATGCTCCATGACTGTCATGCTCCATGACTGTCATGTCATCACCTTAGCCACCTAGTCTTTCCTCATCATCATCCGAACCTAAATTCTCTCTCCCTTCTCTTTGTTTTCTTCTTTATTCAAGATGGGCCCACCTATACCCTTGTCTTTTAATCCACCTAGAATATCCTTAGCCATGGATTAGAGATAAAGGGCCCCACTCTATCCTTACCTTCCTCCACATGGTGTCTACATCATACCAATGTGTCTTATCCCACCTGGAATATGTCCTTCTTCCTCGACACTTTATGGCTCTATCGTGTCAAGGTTCCACATCTAAAAATCCAACATCCAACAATTTACTAAATGCCTTTTTTTTAAATATTTAATTTCCATATTTTCATATGGTCTAAGTTCTTCCTCTCGGTTCCACCATCCGACGATTTCCAAGTTAGATCTTGACCGTCCCTTTTTCCTCAAGATCCTCTCCTTGAACCCCATCGACAATCCTCCCCATGTTGACATGGTCACCTTGAGTATGTGGCATGACATGTGGTGCTTACGTGGCATGACATGGCACTTCTGATGTGGCATATGGAATCCATCCATTTCAATAAATCTCAGTTTGATAATTTATGAATTTCCATATCTCTATATGGTCTAGGTTTCATCGAGCTACTCTGTTAGAAGAAGAGAATCACAAAGAAACAATATAAAACAATTGTGGAAATAAAACATAGAGGATACACAATACAATAGAGACACTGATATACATGTTTCACCTAATATGGGCTACGTCCACCAAAGAAATTGTTGGTCCTTCCTTTATGATTATCCAACAAGTGAATGGATACAACCTACAACACACCCATTGTAACTTCCTCTTCTTTTTTCACAATCTCCTATCTCAGAATACAATATTCACTCTCATACATTGCTGCAATACAATTCCCTCATACATAAAAGACGGTTTCATTCTAGGGAAAAAAACCCTAGCATAAATTCTACCATTAGATCTGTAACCTAATGATGAATGGTTCAGATTGACTACAAAATTACAATATTTTACAAGGAATTTTTCTCAAAATATTATCTTCGAGGGAACTACCCCCGAACCCTCACCACAGGGGGATCCAATCAATTTTTTTTCCCCTCCTAAACCCCCTGGCGACATATGTGGGGGGGAAGCCACTCCGTCAGGAAATGGGATCCAAAAATGACTGAAAAAACACCTTTGAATCAGGAAGATAATTAAGCTCCACAACCAACATATTCCACCATTCAACATCTAGAATTTTGCAACAGTCAATTTATTGGAAACTCCATATTTTTTGGATTTCTTGATGGTCCAGGTTCCACTACACCAATCCACCATCCAGTCTCATCCCTCGTTCTTCCACCATAGCTCTATTGACAACCTTATTTCGATGTGTCCTCTAACATGGAATGCCTACATGGAACATTGTAGATAAGTTCATTTGAGAGACAAGATGTTAGGTGCCTGTGTCATATGATCCTGTTACTGTAACAATAAAGCTATAACATGAAGTGCATTAGTTTCTATGTGTTTTAGTATGTAGAAATTTTATTTCAAGATCCTTGAATGATTAGGCAGGCGGATGTTGTTTTTAGACTGTTTTTTCGTGCATTAGATTATTGTCTCTATGTTTTTTCTGGGACAAGATTCTTCCCATTTGTGTCTGAGTTGTATACGCTATTTTTTGAGAGGGTTCATTCCACTCGCCCAGTGTTACCCTGATTTCCTTATAGGCCTATGTTTTATACACATATTCACATGTGTGGGCAATTGATGTCCAAGAGGGGCTAGTCCGTGTTTCCCATTACTTTGGTGGGAAAGGAGGCATTTGATTTATTATATAGCGAGGAAAATCATGTCCTTGATATTGTAGAGTACCCGTATACATGGATAGATTGGAGAGCATGCCCAAGCATCTAATTTACAATAGAGGAACCAACAAATGAGAAAGGTAATATTATCATTTTGTTTTGATCAATCTATTTGCATATTTTTATGTCTTATTTAATGCACATGTAATTTATTGTAACATTTTTTTTCAATAGTCTTATTATTAGTATCTATTATTTTGTAGATATTGACACATATGTTGGGGATGCACCTCCCCAACATGAGTATGAGGCAATGAAGGAGGAAGAGGACCACAGTCCAATACTATAGAGACCCCACATGCCACACAGGCTGGAGATGAGAGTCTGACTAGTGGTGGTGGATGAGCTATATCATTTCATTACTAGTCACAAAGTGGTACCTACACTTGCTACAAACATATTACGGGTAGAGGAGCTCTCTACTACATGGAGGTATTTTCCTCGTGACATGATGATGTTGATGCATCATATTTTTGGTGTTGTCAACTTCATAGATATGTTGATGGGTGGTGATCATATTCCCACTACATATAGCTCATCAATAGAGCCATCCACATCCTCTACTCCACCACATTTTCCTCCTAATTCTCTTCCACATGAGTCGGCTACGACATCTACTAATCCTCTTTCTTCCCCTTCACATGTGTCTAAACTTGCATCCATGTTTGATCCTCCTCATCCTCCTCTTGTTTCCCCTCCACATATGTCTAAACCTATATCCACGTCTGATCCTCCTCCTCCCCCTCCTCATCCTCCTCTTGCTTCTCCTCCACATGCATCACCATATTCTACCGATCCTCCCTCTCCTCCTCTGCTTGTGTCACCATCCACTGATCATTGTCTTTATCCTAGTCCACATGTGTCATCATCCACCGATCCCCCTCCTCCTCCTCTTCCTCCACACATGTCACAATATTTTGATGTTTAGGAAACTATGACCACATCGGGTACTATTCATGCACATCTTCATGATATTGATATAGAGACACTTGATAGTGCACTTTTGCCAACATTTGTTTCTGAGATAGTTGTTCTTAATAGACGCTCTACCTTTGGCAGTAGAGACACTCATGTTCTACACTGATGCTACCACTACTACCTTTGGTAGTAGTGGTACTAATTGGCATTTATACTTATTGTTTTATATTTGACTTGAGATCCATATATCACATATTTATTGCATATTTTGTTGAGATGTATGTTTGACCTGTATATTCATATGTATATCACTCATGTATATTATGTTTTTCATATAATGTTGTGGTTGTGGTTGTTGTTTGATTTATAAAATGCAATATGAGTATGCTTATGGCGAACAATGTTAATGATTTCTCATTTTTTAAGTAAAATTTGATACGTATCACTCATTTAAATTTATAGTTGTCATATAATGTTTAACTTTACTTTTATGAAAGTGTGTAATTTGGATTGTGATTGCAAAAAGTTATAGCCATTAATGGCATATAATGTTTAAATGTTGTTCAACATGAATTGTTTGTTGTCCAACAAGATACAATATGTTGATTAAACGTGTTTAGAAAGAAAAATACTTAAATATTTTGAGAGAAATGATTGTGAATTGAATATTTCTATTTTTTTCATATATTATAATAAAAACATTATAACATAATTATTCACTAATAATAATGTTGATGATGTAATAATAATGTTATTTGTTTTCATTTTTATTATTCAAATATTACAAGACAAAGTTATACTATAAGTGGTTACTAAAATCACAATGATTATATTTTATTAATTTATAATATCTGACTATTATAATATATATAATTTATTCAATTAAATTTAAAATAATAAATATAGAGAATAACAATAAATTTTTATCTATACACTTTCGATGAAATGATTTAACAATTTTTTACTCTAATACAAGCTTTATAATTTTTTTACTAAAAAAAATATCACCCAACATTTTATAATTAGTATTTTAAGAGTTGGTAAAATTGACAAAGGTTTCTATACTTTTAGATAAGTATGGATCATTAAAAGTTTCCTTAATTCCAACTAGGCTCTAGAAAAACACTCTTTTAGAATTTCCATGTATGTCCTATATTGGCACTTATTTCAAGGAGAATGCAAAACGAATGATTAATATAATTTTATATTATTATAAAACTAAAGAATGGAGTGGAATACGTGAAGGCCATGATAGTTGCACCAGTTAACGTGGGAAATTCCATCAAAGTTGGTAATGCCAACACCACAAGTATTGTAGATGTTGGACGAAGATATTTTGTTGGAATTGTCCTTAGAAGTTCCATCAAAGTAAGTATATATTTATTTGAATTTTTATTTTCTCAAACAATAAATTTTTTGAGCTTTGAATAATTTTTAATATCTTCATTTTTTGTTAAACAAAATATAATTTAAAATATTTTTTTTACTAGTGTAGGCCCCCAACTTTGTGATATCTCAATTAGTGTTTAGTAATTCAAAGGTTAACATAAACATATTTTAATACAATACAACATAAATTTGCTATAATAAATAATAAATATGACAATGAAAATATATCAAAACCACATCTTATGCTTGTACGTCTATTTAATGTATTTTCAATATGGTGGTTGTAAATGGTTGTTAACTTTTCATATCCAGCATAATTATAAAATGAAGGAATAAAAAAAAAACATAATTGTCCATTATAGATACCCATAATAAAATAACACATCCACAATATAAATGTCCCAACAAATCATTTACAAAGCAGTCCTCATTGACATCACCCTAATTATCTTCCTCACTTGGAATTGTAATGTTTTTGTTCTCAAAAACATGTTTAGATCTCGAATCATGTCTCATTACGAACCACCAATCCCCATCCAACACATATGGGTAAAAGAAAACTTGGTTGCAATGTTTTGGAAAATCATAAGGGTCCCTACTTTCAACCCACATTTTTTTAGAGTTAATATATATTATCCCACTATCACAATCTTCCTTTACATTTCTCCAATCGAAGGTATCCCACCACCTGCAACAAAAAATAACACATGGAAACGATGAGAATTCCACTTCCATGATCTCTTGTATCTTTCCAATGTAGCCTAACTTCCCTTCTATTAGGTTTTCATCACAATGGATAGCATGAATACATTGGTCGAACTTGACCTCCACTCCATAATATTGTGTGATGTGGCATTCATCAACATATTTAATGTGAAAATTATGTTCATATTCCTACATAGATTGGAATAAATGCACCTATAAAAATATGAACAAAGGACCGTGTCATATGTCTAATAACCGAAGCGTTAATAAAAACATAATATGTGTTACAATTCAAATGAGCAATATTATAAATAGAACGACATACTCAAAGAGGTTATTACATAGTTGTTACACCAGATCCCTATGTTTAGTGCATCTAGATCTTCTCCATTTGGGTTACAACTGGAAACCTCATACTTCTCTTGTATCAAGTCAGCCACCCAACTGTTGGGACATATTTTTTGAATATTGTATTTTAAATGATAAATATAAGGCATGCTTCTACCATTCAATTGTTTGAATTCTTTCCCATCATTGTCCCATTTCCTTCTTTTCTCTGCATACAATGCAACCCATGGTCACGTTGCCTCCCCATTGTAAAGAATGAATTTATTGACGGCATCAATTTCAAAATTCATTGATGTATATAAAAATTCAAAACGAAGAGTATAAGATCACATATTATAAACTTAAATAATTAATTTATTAATGGCACCAAAATTTCTAAAATTTCTTATGTATAAAAGAATTCAAAACAAATAGCATGGGATGAAATATATATAGTATCAACTTCAATGTAAAAAATTGCATTGTTAATTGAAAAAATACAACTGACTTACTCTTTATCAAGCACCTTTTTTCGTTCGTTTGGAGTAGATCCCCTTCCCTTTTGTCCTCATATTGTTGGTAGTCATAAACAATTGTCCCTTATGTGTCATAAATTTTCTTGATGTGATCATTGGCATAATAGAATGACTCGTATACTATGTACCACTCTGCCATAGAGCCCTCTCGTTTTTCCCTTTGTCGAACAATCCCCTTCAATTTTTTCATGTACGTCTCTAGAATGAACATCCAATGACATGAGAACACCCCAACTAATTCAACCTCATCAGGTACGTGAATTAGAAGATGGACTTGCAAGACCATAAAATTCATGGGAATTGCTTCTCAATCATACAAACAATATCATCTATCTCTCGATGTGGCTATGGAATGTTAGCCATATGAATCTCCCTTTATGTGATTCAACTTACAAATGCAAATAATGTTGATATGGCACATCACAGATCTTGGTGGAATTCATGGTTCACACAACCAAGCACGAGAAAAGGATAATGACACTACAAAATAGACACACACGTCATTAATTTCCATAAAACCATGAGTGCATAACATATTTTTATCGATGTCGATATACAATAAGATTCATGTATTCAACATGCATACCCTTAGAAGGTTCGGATGGTCATGTGATTTCAACCTCGAAAAATTATTGTCTACAGTGAAGAAACATTGTAGAGTCGACCCATATAAAGAAGGTTCCTTCACACCCAATATAAAATCCTTCACCATAGAAAGATCATCT
This sequence comes from Picea sitchensis, assembly GCA_010110895.2. Lineage (NCBI taxonomy): Eukaryota > Viridiplantae > Streptophyta > Pinopsida > Pinales > Pinaceae > Picea > Picea sitchensis. The sequence continues at coordinate 6,972 of SNQJ01S0153231.1, read as the reverse complement.
TTCTTCAAAATCCATGGGATGTCACCTTCTTTAAAGAGACCAAGAGGGACCAACTTCTCCTCTAGTTTCATTTCTTGGCCAGTGTCTCTTTTTAGTATTCGAAGCAATAAGATCTCTCCCGAAAACCAATGTGTTTCTTTTATTCCATGATATGTGCCTCCATAAAGAAGATGAAACATTTTTTAATATATGCATGGGATCTAATAAGTGGCAAATCTTAAGATTCTCCCAATATGGAAGCTCATAAAACAAAGATTTTCTTTTCATCCCAATGAGAATTTTCTCAATATAGGTGTAAAAAAAATTAGGATCATCAAACATAGGTTCCCCATTTGAATCAAATAATTATTCCATTTCCTTCTCCTTCTTTGTGCCATATGCCCTATTCCAATCTATCGTTGTCATTATTTTAGGTCTTTGGGTTCTCTTTGGTTTACCATTGAAATCAGATGCAACTCTTCTATAAGGGTGGTCTTCTGGGAGGAATAACCTCGAACAATCATACACAGTCTTTCATAGGTTATTGGACCACCTATCCTTTATATATGGTCCACAAAATTTACATCCATGATACCCTTTTATTACAAGACCTGTGATGTTATCGCATACATAACATGTTAGTGTCAAAAATATAGTTTCACCAAATGAAGTATGTCAAATAAAATTATAGATATAAACAAATTAATGAACATGCTTACCAGAGAAAACTCCTAGTTCTATATAATCATTCGTGGTGTACACACATATTCCATACAACATGAAATACCTCTCCATTGGGATGGGTCTTGACACATCATATACATGTATCTCTTTCCATAAATGCTTAAATTCATCGATTAGTGGTTGGAGGTAGACATCCATTCTCTTCACTTGTATTCTACATGGGACTATAAGAGACATCATAAGATGTTCATTCTCCACAGACAACCATGGGGGGATATTGTTATTGATCACTACCACTAGCCAAACAAAATAGTTGGTGTTTTGGAGGGAATACGGGTTAACTACATCCATAACTAAGCTCAATTGTAGGCTTCGTAATTCATCCTTGAATTTATCAGGCCATGTATCCTCTATATGCTTCATGGCTATTGAATCTGTTGGGATTCGAATTTCACATAACTCCTAGCTCACTTCTATGTGAGGCATTCCACCCCTACAACTTGGATAATTGTTTGCAATGAAATAGCCTTTGAATCATTGTAATTATAAGCATGTGCATTAATATCTTATGAGGAGGACCATGTTCCTTACCCATTTTTATTTATTTATGGTAACTGTCATGCCCACATTCTGGACAAATATTTGTACGCATATTTGTTTTTGTATATAATACAATCATTCATACATGCATGGTATGATATGTACTCAACACCCAACATTTTCAACATTTCCTTTGCCTCTGCACAGAGATCAGGAAAATGATTATCACTTGTGTTAACTCCTCAAATAAATTGGTGGATTTATTTTCTTTTTTAGGTGATAGGTTGTAACCTCAAGTCATTTTTGAGTTTCTATAGTTGCAAAACTTAGGTTTCGGTTTTTTCTCCTAGAAAATAATGTGATCCATAAAGTCTTCTTTTCAAACTTTGCATAATTTACTTTTCGCAACTAACGTGTGTCCAAAAGTTGAGTGTTAGCTGTGGAAAGTGACGACTTTCAGCAACTAAGGAGCGCTTCTCATAAGCCTGCGCGTTGTTGAAAGTGGTGATGGTCAAAAAGTCCAACAATCAATTTCGCGGGTCGCGCGCTGTTGAAAGTGCATACTTTCTGCAGCTAAGGAACAATTCTTAAAAGGTCACGCGTTGAGGAAAGTGCATACTTTCAACAGCTAACCAGGCTTTTCCACAGGGTCATGCGTGGGTGAAAGCGGCAAGTATGAACAGTTAACAGAGGCGTTTTTCATGGGCCATTGGTTGAAGAAAGAGGGAATCACGTGCGTGATATCCACGTCCGAAGGCAATGATGATATGATCATCCCACGTCTGGAAAATCCAAATCATGCGCTGATAAGAGTGGATAATGATGGAAACGCAATTATGCATGTCAGAATAGGATCATGACACTAATTCGGCTCAGAAACTCACGTTCCATAATCATGGCATCAGGGATGTTAAGCTCGAATGCGGTAGTGCAGGTACAGAGGACGAATTGCCGGCATTATAAGCATCAAATCAAGACATCGTTTCCATATCATACCCTATTCGCGGAGGCTTGTCAAGGTTTCAAATGTTTTAAAACAAGAGCCGATTCCCAAAGTGCTTTCAACAGCGCAGAACATCGGTTCGACCAGCAGTTGAAAGGGTTACAAATTGACAGGATCTTCGAGTTACAGAATGGTGAGAAAATGCAGTGGTGCTCTACTCAAGAGGGATCTGGATAGCCTGTCCTTTTTACAGACACACCCCGAGGTCCAGAGACATTTTTTGAATGCAGGGTGTTTTGAATTCATGGAAAGGTTGCAAGTCGGTTGCCACAAGTCTACAGCAGAAGCCTTTGCCAAGACTTTCGATGGGAACAAGGCTCGCGTCGGGTCCATGGAGATTGTGGTGGATGAAGCTACTATTGCTACAGCAACAGGCCTACCAAGAACCGGTCAGAAGTGGTTTAAAACCACCGCTCCCAAAAATTTGGATTTCAGATTTTATTTGAAAGACGGTTACAAGCACAAGGCATGGAAAAAGGGTATGCTAGTTTCTTATCTAGATGAAGAATGGGAGGAGTTGTTTAGAGGTATCCAATTGTACATTACATCGGAGGGCAGGTATGATAAACTTATGATGTACCACTTCAAACTCCTGGACCATTTCACAGGCAAGACCCCTCTTAATTTTCCTTATTTTCTACATAAAAGTTTGACTAAGGTTTGCAAGAAGATTAGAGCTCAACCCTTGAACATAAAAACTACTCTGTGTCACTTCGGTCTTATAAAATTGATTATCCTGGAGGAATTGAAACAACAGGGAAGGAGCTGGGAGCATTTTCCATTATGGGAAGGTTTTGAAACGCAGAACCAGATTGCAAATGAACAGGGGAAGGGTTCAAAGAAACAATCATCTCCTCAAAGCAGTTCAAGAAAAAGAAGGACCCTGCCAGGACCTCCAGAAGACAGAATATCTGGAATGAAGCCTCACAGGTTGAAGAGAAAGTTAAATTTTGAGCAGACCACAGAACAGACCATAGAGAAAAACACAGAGTATCCTACAAAGCAGAGTACAGGGAAGAGAACCAATATACTAAATTTGCCCTATTCAGATTCAGAATCAGAGCAGCAAGATCAATGCCCTGTCACCAAAATTCCTGAGCAGTCAGCTGAGTGTGCACAGAACTATGAAACCTTCAGTCAGACAGAACAGGGAGAAACATCGAAAAGCTCCAAGACAAAGAAGTCTCAGAAAATCAAGAATTTGAAAGAGGTCATAGCTCAGCAAGAGGTCTTGGAGCGGGTGATTAAAGAAAGGTATAAGAAGTTGTCTGATAACTTCGCCAAGACCAATGCTGCGTTTGAAAGATTGGCTAAGGAAAGTGTCAGAGAGAAGAAGAGGAAGA
>SNQJ01S0153229.1:2350-16686 GCA_010110895.2 Picea sitchensis | reverse complement strand
TCTTAGGTGATGGTAGCACTATATAAAGGGGTTCAAGCAATGTAATGAGACATGAAGAGAAATATTGTATTTGGAGTGGTAGCTCAATAGGAGGATGCCCCCTCGAAGAGGCAAGTGAACAGGAGGGGATCCCTTCCATAATATGATCCATTGTATGGTGTTGCCCTACCTCAAGGGTTTTTATAATAAAGTTGTGGTTTTCTATATGGTTTCATATATCTTATGTGGTGATTGTATTCAGATACCTTTGGATCTGTTGTGATGCTTTTGTATTCAGTCTTTGGTTCTTAAAAAATGTAGTGAGGATTGAGTTCTATAGGGGCCAAGTGCTTGACCACGTCTGAAGTGTCCAGGAGAAGTGGAAAATGGGGTCTAAGTAGTTCCACATTAAATAAAGGGTGCAAGCCAAGGAAAGGGGGAATACTTAATTCAAAATCATTCTCACCCACAACCTTGGTGATGGTGTAAGGTCTGCATAAGAGTGTGAATAGATTTTGATGGGTTCCTGTGAGGTCTTCCTTTTGCAAATGCAATCATAACTTATCTCCCACCTAAGAATTGTGTGTGCTCGATGTTGATCATGGTGCTGCTTGTACTTGACATTGTTTTTTTTCAAAATATCATGAACTTGTTGTTGGATGTGATGGATTCATTGAACAAATTTGGTTTCTTGATCAACCTTGGTCTGAGCATGGAAATACTCTTTCTATGTAGTTGCAATGGGTAGAGCTATGTCAATGGGGGCAAATAGATGGAACCCCATGCACACCTGAAAAGGGTTGTGGCCAATAGAGTTGTGGATGGATTTGTTGTAGCTATGTTGAACATAAGGAATGTTCTCATCTTGTGTGCATGGATGTCTGTAATTGTACATCCTTAGGTTATGAAAAAACATCATGTTGACTACCTTTGTTTTTCCATCAGTCTGTGGGTGGAAGGAAGTCGATTTGGTCAACTTGGTGTCCATCATCGACCATAGGATGGAATAAAAAGTGCTCATTAACCTACTATCTCGATTTGAAATAATGATTCGTGGGAGCCCAAAATGTCCCCTTTATGAAGAGCCAAAGTATCTTGGCTAACAAGAACTTGAGGATGGCATTTCAAATGGACATAAAAAATGTGATGCTCAATGTTAATTTTCTCTCTCTCTCTTTATTTATTTATATGTGTGTGTGTGTCTATTTTTCTCACAATTATTCTTACAAGCATAGTACTTCCACACATAGTAAATTCATGCAACCATATATAGATGGGAACCTTTGTTTGATTTTCAAAGACCATATCATTTTCTTGTTTTTTAATATGTATCAAGGTTATACTTGTATGACCACAATATTATTATTTTTATAATTTCAATATAAACAAAGTTGAAAGGAAATGCTTTTATGGTTAACAAGTACAATGGTTAGTATGCATATAAATGATGATGATGTATACAGATTAAAGATAGGAATGTTATGTTTAATGGTGGCTTGAATGGTTGGTAAATTGGGAGAGTTGTTATTCCCTACTAAGGTTCAAATCCCTCTAGATTCATGTTTCTCATTGTAAATGGATTAGACAACAAACAAACATTTCTTTGATTCAAAGTTAAGCCAAGGACACCATCGATATTAAAATGTAGGTTTTCACAGTTTATAATAATAGTAGTTAATATTTTTGGAATAAAACTATGTAAGAGTCTCAAAAATTCCTTTCATTTTAAGTGGAAACCTCACTCATCATCAAGATATAAAGATAGCAAAAGGTAGAAAAAAAAGAAACATCATGTAGAGTTAATTAATATGTTAAATTAATTAAGATGTTGAATTAACTCATAATAATGTAAAGAATATAATAAAATGGGACACATGAGCATACACTGCAATAATATAACTTCAGATATTTGGCCAAATATATTTATAAATAGATCTTTTAATGAAATCTATTAAAGAAAAAAAATAACATGAGATATAATGGAATCAAATATATGAGATTATAATATATCAACCTAGATTCATCTTAATCTAGGTTATATCAAATATGAGAGGGATCAAATCTCTCGAAGTACAAATCTATGCAAACCTACAAGTAACCTTTTTAATATAAGATGAAAATGAATGGTAAATGAGGGAGTGTAAGAAATAATTAGCACAAGAAGCAACCTTTTTAATTTAAATAAAAATAAAGAGAATGAGTAAGAGAGGAGTTTAAAAAAGAAATTATTTTAATTTTAATATAAGGAAGGTAAAATATTTAAAAATTAAAAAAAAATTAAGATATATTAAAAATAAGATTAAGTAAGAATAAAAGGAATAATCAAAATAAAGGGGAGGGGAGAAAAATGAAATAAAAAATTAAAACCAATTGATGTGGGTGATGAGTTATAAGTTTTTAGGAAGTCACCTTCTAAATTAAAATTATAAAATTATAGATGTTTATCAATTTTTAAGGTTTTTTTGATAATGTGATTTGAGTAATGAGGGGTAGATGATAGATTTAGATACAAGATTATGATTAAGATAAGTTTAAATAAGCCAACTTATTTAGTTAATATAGGTTCTTACAAAAGAATAAGAAATTTGATAAATTCCTTGAAATAACATTAGGTAAAATTTATCTTTAAGACTTTTAAATATTTTTTTATCGTTTTAAAAGGTTTGAAGTGGGGTTTAATTTTATTTTTACTTAGGATTTTAGATAAATAATAATTGATTCCCTAAATACAAGGGAGAGAAATATGGCCTAGGGAGGAGATGTGGACTTGGTGTTTTTGGTTTTAGGCTAAAACACAACTCAAAAGGCAGCTTTGTTGATCTCCCAAAAAAAAATATCCATTTGATTGAAGGATTTTGGTAAAATGGGTACATTTTTTATTAAAGTGATGGGATATAACGATACAAGTTGTTTTAGATATAAATTCAACATATTTATGAGTAGGAGTGTGGTGGGATTAGACATGAAAGTATTTATTAATATAAATCATTTTATGAGAAAAATGTTTTATTCAATTTCCCATTGTAATCAGATGGGAACAGATAAGCTATGAAGATGGTCTTGGAAAAGTATAGAGCATTCCTTTAAAAATATAATATTAAAATGAAATTTTGATAGGATATAAAAAGAGATATTGAATAAAAAAATTAGATGTAAACAGATAAGCTATGAAGATGGTCTTGGAAAAGTATAGACCATTCCTTTAAAAATATAATATTAAAATGAAATTTTGATAGGATATAAAAAGAGATATTGAATAAAAAAATAAAAATAATTATAGATAGAGAAATTCATCTCCTTGCCCGTTCTCCTACGTTTGTAGGAATTATAAGTTCCTTTACCTTCCACGATCACGATGCCCAAAATGTTAATTCATGTTTCATTAGAGGGAGTCGGTCCCATTTTCGAAATACTTTAAAAGGAAGGATTTGTGGACAATTTACCTCCCTACATCTGTCCAATGAATGCAAACGGTTGTGTTTGTTTTATTTGGCACGTGAAGGAAAACTCATATTCATATTGTCTTATTACGTGACACTTCTACTCTGTCGACCGTCCAGCTCGCTCTCAATATCCGACTGCAATTTGAATACCATTATTGGCCGGCATTCACCACCAACCTCCATATCTTTGACTAAAGATAAGAAAAAAAAAAATGCAAGTTCAGGGAAGAAAAAGGAGGAGACTGTGACATATACTAAAAACAAAACAATCCATACTTTTGACTGTAGAGATAAAACTGCAAGAAATCAATATGCAGGTTCATGTAAGCAGAAGAAAAGGAAAGAGATTGTGATGCTTATAGGGATGTATGGTTAGGTATGGATTTATTTATTTATTTGATTGAGTGTTTGTTGGGTGTCTCTTCTTGACTACTAGTTTGGAACCTTGGCTATTTTACAGAATGAAACTCTCTAAATCCAATCACGTTAGCCAGATTTGACAAAACTGCAGATTTGATGTTTGTTGAGTGTCTCCTTTTGACTACTAATTTGGAGCCTTGACTGTTTTACAGAATGAGAGTGCTTATAAGGATGTATGGTTAGGTATGGATTTTTCTTTTTGTTTGATCTAGTGTTTGTTGGGTGTCTCCTTTTGACTACTAGTTTGGAACCTTGACTGTTTGACAGAATGAAACTCTCTAAATCCAATTACCCCAGATTTGACAACGCTATTAAGGGACGTTGTTCTACTTATCTACTACCAATTCACGTCTTCTGGTTGAAAATAAATCTACTGATATCATTATTTGGAATTACTGCAGCTGATCTACTGATATCATTATTTGTAATTACTGCAGCTGATGGTCCAAGAGAAAACTAAGTTTTTTTGCCCACATGTAACACACTATTACTAGCAGTAGAATGATCTATTGTCCTTATCATTATCGGTTGGAATATCTACAACTGTTTACAGAATTGTCAGAAAAAGCTTCCATCATTAACATCAGTTCCATGTGTGATTTAATTTTGATCGTAGATTTAAATTTTAAAAGATGGCGTTCATGGTTTGAGAAAAAAAGAGAAGAAGACGACTTGCTCCTTTGAAACTATATATCTAACCAGGCTTTACGAATGTATTTCATTTGAGAGTTAAAGTAGCTTTCAAAAGAGACCGACTGTTTTTTCTACAATATTGTTACTATATACTTTTCAAAAATTTGCAGGGTCTCCTTCCTATTGGCATAGACAAAGACAAAAGTTAGGCAGACAAGATTGGAGTCCTTCCCTTGAACGATGAATAAAGTTAAAAAAAAGGAGGAGATCGTGATATATATTAGAAACAAAACAATCCATACTTTTGACTGTAGATTGTAGAGATAAAACTCGAAGAAATTAATATGCAAGTTCTGGTATGATATGCAATTCAGATATAAAAACACACACAAAAAAAACTAAAATGTGCAATGAAGAACATAAATTAGATGGATATATGGAGAAGAAGAATTAGAATAGAAAACAATCATCACGTTCTTCTTGATTCAGAGAGGAGTGCTTTCTATAAACAAGACGACTGAAGTTGCAACAACTAACTAAATGCTTACAACAATAATTGCTAATAGTGCACTAAATGCTTGCAGCGAAAAGTGCTGAAGTGAACTACTGTATAATAAAAAAATCTGAAACTAACTACAACAATAACTTCCATACTAATTAAGGAGTGCCCCCAAGGAAGTGGGGCACATTTCCTGGTGGTCCAATTCCTCCATGTTTAGATATGGAAGCGTCCCCGCTTCTGCCATCAAATCAAGGAAATTTCTCACACAATATTGATCAATGCAATCTACCAAGTTTATGTACAAGTCTCCGATATAACCAATGACAATTCAGACTTCTTTGTGCCATGAAAACTTAGTAAAGTGAAGGAAAGAGTCTAGTACTTGTTGCACAAACATAATCTAGAAATTTAGGAAAATCTCAAGCATATGCCCCAATCAAAAGAAGGGTGGCTCCAACAATAAATTGTGTTTGCAGAAGAGGAACTAAAGAAGGGACAAGTGCATGTTGTATATTTCTCAGTGGTGGTTGAGTATATCTTCAAACTTTGGAAACACGTCCAGAATGCCCCCGAAGTCTGTGCTATTAACGATCAATTCCATGCAATTGAGACACAGATCATGCAACAACAATAGACATACTTGGAAAAGACGGAATAAAATAAACTGACTTCTCTCAGGCGAGTCAACACCTGGATGCCATCAAAGCAAAGCCAAACCATTAGACGGTTGGAACCATTATTCGTTTAAGACAACTAATTTCCATTATTTCTAAGTCCCCCTTTAATGGAGAAAGGATTGACAAACACACCCAACGTCTCCCTAAACAGTTAAAATTTTATCTTTCCAAGAGGCTTAGTGAAAATATCAGCAAAATTTTCACTAGTATTACAATACATTAAAGTAACATCATTAGACTGCATCTTTTCTGAAACAAAATGAAACTGAGTATCAACATGCTTTGTCCTTGAATGATAAATTGGATTATTTTTCAACTTGATTGAGCTCTGGTTATCGCATTTGATTATTGTATATTTTCTTTGTTCTTCTCCAACATCTTGAAGTAGTCTTCTCAACCAAACAACTTCACAAGTTGCTGCACACAATGCTTTATATTCTTCCTCAGTGAATGACAAAGATACAGTAGACGACTTCTTACTTCTCCATGAAACAGTCCCAGATCTAATGTCAAAGGCATAACCTATAGTAGATCTCCGATCATCCAGATTGCCAGGCCATTCTGAATCTGAGTAACCTGTCATCTCAACATCGAATGAATCAATATATTTAATACCATAATCAATTGTGCCTTTGAGATACTTGAGTACCCCTTTCACTAAATTCCAATGGCTTTCTAGAGGTTTTTCCATAAACTGACTTAACACACTAATAAAGTATGCTATGTCAGTTCTGGTTGTAGTGAAATAGTTCAAGATTCCCACCATTTGTCTATACATTGTATCATTTGCCTCATTTGAACCATCATCATAGTAAAGTTTCATTTTCTGCTACATTGGAACATAAGAAAATTTATACTGATCCATTTTAAACTTCTTAAGTACTTCTCTGACATATTTACCTTGAGACATAAAGGTTTGACCAACATTTCTCCAAACTTTAAGACCTAGGAAGTAATGTAACTCACCAAGATCTTTCATTTCAAATACCATTTGCTTCTTAATTCCACTAATCATTTTTTCTGAATTTCCTGTAATAATTAAGTCATTAACATATAAGGAAATCAATACAACATGCCCCTTTTCATCAAACTTGGTATACATATTTAGATCACTTTTGCTCCTCATAAAACCCTGCTGAAAAAGGAAGGAATCTATCTTCTCATACCATGACCTAGATGCATGTTTCAGTCCATGTGATGCTTTATTTAATTTTCACACTAAATGTTCTTGAGCACTTTTCACAAACCCCTCTGGTTGAGTAAGGTAAACCTCCTCCTTTAACTCACCATTCAGAAAATCTGATTTTACATCTAATTGGTAAAGTTTCCAATGGTACTTTGTAGCTAATGCAATTAACATTCTTATAGTATTTAATTTAGCTAGTGGTGCAAATTTTTCTACATAATCAATGCCCTCCTTCCGTGAATACACTTTTTCCACCAATCTGACTTTATATTTATCTATACTACCATCTTCTTTGAATTTAGGTCTGTATATCCATTTACTTTCTATGGGATTTTTATTTTTAGGAAATTCAGTCAATTCCCAAGTTTTGTTTTTCATTATAGAGTCATATTCTTCCTCCATTGCTTTTCTCCACTCTTCATGTTCATTAGCTTCATTAAAAGTCATGGGTTCTATGACATTTGAAATACTACTCATCAAGGCATAATTTTTATATTTTTCAGGTGGACGAACCTTTCGTGAAGATCTCCTCAATTGGCTGGTGACTTCTTTTCCATTTTGTGAAGATTCTTCTTCACTGCTGGATGTATTCATGTCACTAGATGGCTTTTCCTGTTGGTGCTTCACTTCTTTGACCTCTTCATATTCAAGAAGTACATGCCATCTTTCATGACTGTTGTCTTTATTGTTTCCTTCTTCCTTCTCATGGAAAATTACATCTCTACTTGCAAACACTTTGTGAGTAGATGGATCAAACAATTTATATGCTTTAAATTATGAACAATACCCTATAAAAATACATTTGATAGCTTTAACATCAAGATTCTTCATGTTCTCCTTTGGAATATGTGCAAAAGATTTACACCCAAATATCGTCAAATTATTAACTGCTAGTTTATAATCATACAAGGCTTCGAAAGGAGTTTGATGATCAAGACACATTGTTGGACTTCTATTCTTTAAATAAAAAACAGTGTTAATGGCGCTAGCCCAAAAATCATTTGATATATTCTTACCTTTCCTCATACTTCATGCACATTCCACGAGAGTTATGTTTTTCCTTTCTGCAACTTTGTTCTCATGTGGAGTGTGGGGTACTATAAATTGTTGTATTATTCCATTACCTTTGCAATACTTGATGAAGTTCCCTAATCCGTACTCTCCCCCTTGATCTGAGCGGATTATTTTGATGGACTTTCCTATTTTCTTCTCCACCATGTTTTTAAATTCCTTGAAGTATTAAAAAACATCACTCTTTTTCCTAAGGAAATAAACCCATGTGTATCTTGTGCAACCATCAATAAATAACAAAAAACAATAAGCACCACCTAAGGACCTTGTCTGCATTGGTCCACAAACATCAGTATGTATAAGTTCTAATACATATTTCTTTCTCCTATCAGAATTAGAGGGGAATTTATCTCTGTGCATCTTTCCTAATGCACAACCTTCACAAGCAACATACTCATTCTTCAACATAGGGAGTCCTTCAACCATACTTTGTTTTTGTAATAACAACAAATCATGATAATTAATGTGACCATACCTTTGGTGCCAAAGCGTTTCTGTAGGCATAGTTTTAGAAGTCAATGCTTGATGATTCTTGCTGGTGACATCAAGTTTGTACAAACCTCCAACTCTGACTCCTGAGGCAACAATTCTGTAATGATCCTGCAAGTCCTTCACTATAAAGTGTGTAATGATTCAATCACGTTAGCCATATTTGACAACAATATTGAGCGACGTTGTTCTACTGATCTACTACCAATTCATGTCTTCTGGTTGAAAATAAATCTACTGATATGATTATTTGGAATAATTGCAGTTGGTGGTCCAAGAGAAAACTATGTTTTTTTTCCCACATGTAACACACTATTATTAGCAGTAGAATGATCTATTGTGATTATTATCAGTCGGAATATCTAGAACTATTTACAAAATTATTAGAAAAAGCTTCCATCATTAACATTAGTTTCATATGTGATTTAATGGTTTTGATTGTAGATTTAAATTTTAAAAAATGGCGTTCATGGTTTGAGAAAAAAAAAGAGAAGAAGACGACTTTCTCCTTTGAAACTATATATCTAACCAAGATTTACGAATGTATTTCATTTGAGAGTTAAAGTAGCTTTCAAAAGAGACTCATTGTTTTTTCTACAATATTGTCACTATATACTTTTCAAAAATTTGCAAGGTCTCCTTCCTATTGGCATAGACAAAGACAAAAGTTAGGCAACCAAGATTGGAGTCCTTCCCTTTAATGATGAATAAAGTTAAAAAAAGGAGGAGATCATGATATATATTAGAAACAAAACAATATGTGCTATATATTATAAACAAAACAATCCATACTTTTGACTGTAGATTGTAGAGATAAAACTGGAAGAAATTAATATGCAAGTTCTGGTATGATATGCAATTCAGATATGAAAACACACAAAAAAACTAAAATACGCAATGAAGAACATAAATTAGATGGATATATGGAGAAGAAGAATTAGAACATAAAACAATCATCACGTTCTTTTTGAGTGAGAGAGGAGTGCCTTCTATAAACAATTCGACTTTTTCCTTCTAGTTATTAGCTGATTACAATAGAAGTTGCAACAACTAACTAAATGCTTACAACAATAATTGATAAAAGTGCACTAAATGCTTGCAACAGAAAGTGTTGAACTGAAATACTGTCTATAATAAAAAAAATCTAAAACTAACTACAAAACTAACTTCCATACTAATTAAGGAGAGCCCCCTCATCCTAAGTGCCCAAGGATGTGGGGCACACTTCCTAGTGGTCCAATTCCTCCCTGTTTAGATCTGGAAGCATCCTCGCTTCTGCCATCAAATCAGGGAAATTTATCACACAATAATGATCAATGAAATCTACGAACTTTATGCTCAAGTCTCTAATATAATCAATGACAATTTAGACTTCTCTGTTCCACGAAAAGTTAGTAAAGTGAAGGAAAGAGTCTTGTACCTGCAAAAATATAATCTAGAACTTTAGGAAAATCTCAAGCATATGCCCCAATCAAAAGAAGGGTGGCTCCAACAATAAATTGTGTTTGCAGAAGAGGAACTAAAAAAGGCCCAAGTGCACATTGTATATTTCTTAGTGGTGGTTGAATATATCTTCAAACTCTGGAAACATATCTAGAATGCCCCTGTAGTCCACGCTATTAATGATCAATTCCATGCAATTGAGGCACATATCATGCAACAATAATAGACATACTTGAAAAAGAAGGAATAAAAGAAACCGACTTCTCTCAGGCGAGGCAACACTTGGAGGCCATCAAAGAAAATCCAAACCATTAGACGGTTGGAACCATTATTCATTTAAGACAACTAATCTCCATTATTTCTAAGTCCCCACTTTAATGGAGAAAGGATTGACATCCACACCTAACATCTCCCTAAACAGTTAAAATTTTATCTTTTCAAGAGGCTTAGTGAAAATATCAACAACAATTTCACTAGTATTACAATACATTAAAGCAATTTCATTAGACTGCATTTTTTCTCAAGCAAAATGAAATTGGGTATCAACATGCTTTCTCCTTGAATGATAAATTGGATTATTTTGCAACTTGATTGAGCTCTGGTTATCACATTTGATTATTGCATCTTTCCTTTGTTCTTCTCCAACATCTTGAAGTAGTCTTCTAAACCAAACAACTTCACAAGATGTTGCACACAAGGCTTTATATTCTTCCTCAGTGGATGACAAAGATACAATAGATGACTTCTTACTGCTCCATGAAACAATCCCAGATATAATGCCAAAGGAATAACCTGAAGTAGATCTCTGATCATCCATATTTCCAACCCATTTTGAATCTCAGTAACCTATCAGCTCAACATCGAATGAATAATTATATTTAATACCATAATCAATTGTGACTTTGAGATACTTGAGTTAGTCTGAGGTTGTTTTTTGCTTGGATGTCTCGATCTTTGTTGTGGAAGATGGTTATTCGTTGAATATCTTGATTTTTCATATCTAAATCTTAAAGAACAGTTTATAGCTTTGTGACCAAAATTAGAGCAGAAAAAACAATAACCATAGAAAAAACCTTTGTACATTGAAAAAGTTTGTCTTCTTTGAGGAGGTCGATTTATTTCATGCCGATAATCTCTCTGATCTAAAGATTCAGTTCTCATACTTTTTCTTTCATTCCTTCTTGGTGGATGATTTTCTTTCTTTGTTTCTGCAGAGTGACTGTTGTCAATGTTTGAAGTTTTGACAAACTTGATAGGTTCTGTATTACTTGGATGATCACTACTTGATCCTTCTTCATACCCCAAGCCATCTTTCAACTTTGGGTTTCTTTGCTGATTTAGAATGGAGGTTAATCCTTCTGAGGCTTTAATACTTGGCATATTTTTGTGATACAATCCCTTAAACTTCTCCATTTCTTTTCTGGTTTTTACTATCTCTTCTTCTAAGGCTTCACACCTCACTTTCTTCTCTGACAACTATTGTTTCAGTATGTCTTATATTTTCTTTGCCTCTTCTAACTCCACTTTTAGTAGAGAAACGTTTTCATCAGGTTTTTCACTATTCATTTTAAACTGCTTCAACAACTGTTTTGTTTTCTCTTCTTACATCTGAGTTTATCAATTTCTTCCAAAGCACTGATTAATTCACCTTCCATATCCACCATAGCTTCTTCATCATCCATTTCACCTCCTGTGTGTTCATAATCAAAATATCGCATAGTCATAAGCATAAAATCATTCATTTTGTTTTCACATGATGAATCACTATCTATGTCTTCTGAGGAAATGTCATTATTTGCACACAAACTTTTCTTTTTACTATATTTCTTGAATTTGTACTTCTTTTCATCATCAGAGTTCTGGTCCTTTTTCTGATGGGGACACTTAGATGCAAAATGACCTATCTTGCCACAGTTAAAACATTTGAAGGGAAGCTTGCCTTGATATTTTCATGATCCTTTCTTTAACCTTCTCACAAATTTTGCCTCAATATCATCTAAATTTGAATCAGTATTCTTGTCTGCTTTAAAATATGCTTCTCTAGTAATGTATTTATCTTTGTTGATTCTCATTTCATATGCAGTTAAAGTTCCTAGGATTTGATCAATGGACAGAGTTTTAAGATCATTTAGTTCTTCTATTGCAGAGACTTTTGGATTAAATTTATCAAGTAAAGATCTTAAAATCTTCTGAACTAAAATTGATTCTTCAATCTTCTCACCAAGACCCTTCATGGAATTCACAAGTTCTTCAACTCTTAAATGATACTTGCTAACTGTTTCATCTTCATTCATATTTAGTTGTTCAAACTTCAACCTAAATGTTTGAAGTTTGGCATCTTTTACTTTCTCATTTCCTTCATAGCTGCTAATAAGTTGATCCCACATTTCTTTGGTAGTTTGAAGATGCATCACCTTTACAAACTCGGCTTCTACAAGTCCATTCAAGATAGCATTCATTCCCTTAATATTAAAGCTAAATTCTAACTTATCATCCTTGGAAGCCGGCACAACAGGCTTTGTATATCCAGTCTCTACTACATCCTAAACATCAGCACCTAAGGCCATTAGGTATGTTCTCATTCTAACCTTCCAAAAGACAAAATTTGTTCCATCAAACAGAGGAGGCTTACTAGCTGAAGTCCCTTCATGACTTGTCATGTTTAAGCTTACAGATATACCTTTAAATAAAAGGAACCAACTCTGATACCAATTGTTGAAATTACTAAGACAACTCAGAGGGGGGGTGAATCAGTTGTTATTGTGCTTAAACAATTTTAAGTCTATTAAACCATTCTTAATCTTTCTTCAAGTGATCATAAATATTATACAACATATGGACAACATAAATAATGAGCATCAGTCACACATAAGATATACACAGAGACAAATTTTCACGAGGAAACCCATAAAGGGAGAAAACCTCTTGTTCTTTGAAATGATAAGCAGTGTTTTAAGTTCTGTACATCATCTATGTTTGAACACCAACTCAAAGTGAGGCTACTACCTCTGTTTTACAAGCTCCAACTTGTTTGAGAGAACCAACTCTCTGGTTTCTCTAGCACCCACTAGAAGGAAGCACCAACTCCCTGAGTGTTCCATCACCGACTGGACGGAAGCACCTACTTCCACTCATACAAGCACCAACTTTCATATAGAAAACTCTGTGTTTTCCCAAGCACCACCCACCCACCCTGTTTTCTAGCCACAACTAGATGGAAGCTACAACTCCCAATATTCAAGCACCAACTCAAATATCTGAGGACCACAGTCCTCCCTAGCACCACCCTACCTCCCTAATTATAAATAAATGATTGAATAACCAACAACACAAATAAATTGATTCTTACAACTTCTTCTTTGTTCTGTAAATATGGTCTACTTATAACTGTTCTGCAATTCTTTTCTTCCTCTGTCTGTTCTGAAATTCTTCTCTTCCTTTGTCTGTCCTGCAATTCTTCTCTGCTTCAATTTGTTTTGCAATTCTTCTCTTGCTTCTGTCTATTCCTCATCTGTTACTCATCTCTGTGTTTTATCTCACACTGCGCATACTGTCGGTCTCACACTGTGCATACTGTAATTTTCCCTTTTCTTACAGTTCAACTCATTTTTCATTCAGAACAACAAACCCTCCATAGTCATTGCATCTTCATTTTATCCTATACCACCTATTCAGTTACACCTTGAATCTCCAAGAAAATGCATCAGCAACTGAATCACCAATCATCCAAGAATCATGATTCAGTTCTGCTAACTGAATCGTAAATGATCGATTACCTGTGAGGTGAAACAATAACCCTTCGATCAAGTTTCCAATTAACCAGTACCGTTGGATTAAATCCCTAGGATTTCACATTTATCTCATATGCCCACTAGCTGTGACCGAGCGCTAAACAGAGTTTGAATTTCGTGATTTCGCATCTTAGCATTCCTGTGATGAAGGTTCTTGACACTCCAAGTTGCGATCGCAAAAACTTTGAGATGGATATTAGCACCTCTAGCTTCTTCCCCTCACATGACCACTGGTGGTGACTATAGGCTGCGCCAAAAGGTGCTTCGTATTTCGTGAACTTATGAACTTTATCAAGCCTGATCAACGGTTGAGATCTCCAATGATCCGATGGTCTAGATCTCATCACGATATCGCATATCACGATTCATGTGATGAAGGATATCAATACTCTATTATCGGACTAATCGGTAGGTGCGGACAGTAAAATATCTCCCTAGATCCACCTGGATCTAGAACAAAATAGGATAGGACATAACTCTTTCCCTAAGTTGTAATCATTGAATTTGCTAATAAAGAGGAATAAGTGACATACCTTTGTTGGATTACTGAGAGGGGGGTTGAATCAGTAATAACGTAATTATAATCCTTTTTCTTTAAATGTTATATCAATGTAGAATTATTATCCAATAATGAGCAGTAATAAATAAACAATCACACACATGCACAGTACACCAGTGTTTTACGTGGAAACCCAAATCGGG